>JAJEKV010000794.1:0-89965 GCA_021234155.1 Isoetes taiwanensis
TTGGTCGGGCAGCGCGTCACCGCCTTATAGATGGCACCAATTTCGCTATTGGTCCAATCGCAATGAAGCCTTTCACAGAATGCCTTGTTGAACAAGGCGGTCAGCACCGGGATATGGACGGGCCCCGCCTAATTTAAGCAATTCCGCCGCATGCCATCCAGGTCCGGGCTTTCCCATTGGCAATTGCCAGAAGCTTAAGCCTTGTTCCAGTCCGGTCCGTGATTTCCAAAGACTGGCCTTCTTGCAGGGGTAATGATGCATGTGCATCCTGAGGGTCGTATAGCTGTTGCAAGTATTGCCTCCACTGCTCGGGAGTGATGTTCCCTGTGGGCTATACTGGCTTTCTAAGAACCCTTCGCCAGAAGGTCCTGGGATGACGTTTCAGGAGATAAAACATTTCCCTTTGATGCGCTGCAATGTACCTGGCTTTCTTAGCTTTAAGGAAGACGCGGTACTGTCTGACTGCATGTAGGCGCGTGGAGTTCGTGGATTTGGGCGGAGCCGCGTTTGTGTTCCTTGCACTCTGCATCAAACCATTGATTACGTGGGAAGGTTGTGTTCCTGAAGGTCCGTCGCAGGCGGCTTATCCCAAAGCATCTCTCTGCCGCAGTCCTAAGCACATCAGTCAGCTGGCCTGTCTGTTGCTCTAGTGTAGGATATTGCAAAATTTCTGCCAGGTCATCTATAAACATCTGGACATAAGCCCTCGCATGTTCATAATCCAATCGCAGCTGAGGCATGTGAGGAGCTGTGGCACAGGGGGTTCGCACAACCTGCCAAGCCAACTTCAAGTAAAGTGGTAAGTGGTCTGAGTCGATCTCTTCCCTATTAGTTGTTCCCACCTGGAAGTGTTTGACGACATGCATATCCTGCTCAGGCACGAGCACATAGTCCACCACACTAGATCCTCCCCCCGTTTTTCCGCCTACAAGTGCGTTTTGCGGTGGATGGCCAATGCGCTACCATTGCGTGACACTGTGTCAAAGATACCACGAGCAAAGCAATTGTCTACCATAGCGCGGACTCATTGTCATCCGATGTCCGCGGCCAAGCTCCTTCTCGGCAGACGCAACCGCAATATATCATCACCAAGGGATCAAATCTCATGGATTGTTCTACCCCGTGCTGCATTGAAGTCTCCAAGGAGTATGACACCCGCCTAACCGCTTATGTCAGCCAGATATCATCATATAGATCGATTTAGGGGTCCGTACCTCCTATCCACATCCGAAAGTGGGGTGATAGAAGTTGTTTTCTCGTGATGTGGAAAGTAGTAGGTCGCCACAAAAGAGGGTCTATCGGCTAGCTTTGCACACGCACCCACAAAGTACCGCTGTGCTTCTTGTCTGCCTTGAACAAGGAGATTGACCGCAAGCAAGGCCGCTCGATAGTAGCAGTAACTCCCATGCCCCCGCTTTCCCCAGGCAATCATTGAAGATTGAGTAGAAGCTTGGTATCCCCGGGCAAGCCCGGGTATCCTCGCGGTCCCGATGTTCCCATGTTTCCATAAGGAAGATGAGATCCATATATATGGCAACAGAGTTGAGACTATCTCCCTTCTTCGCCATGGGAAGCCCCGACACCTGTGAGACCATGGGAGGCACATTCCTATTTGTCTCATTGTGGGCGGCAGCTGGGGATCTCGGTGGCGCAAAAGGGGGATGGCGTATAGAGGCAGCCCCGAGATGTGAAAGCAACAAAAGGTGAAGCAACTTGAGCAAAGACAAATTTCCTCACACATAACTTACAACACACCCAAATGAAGAAGTAAGTGGTGTAATTGATTGTTCAAGCTTATAGACCTGGCCGGGCCGCGGACTTGACGCGGGAGTGGGGGTGTTGACGCCGCAGCACTCCACCCTAAAATCCCCCGAAGCCGGGCGCGGCAGAGCAGCGGCAAAGGCATGGTCGTGGGCTGCCGGAGGGTTAGCAGATTCGCAGCAACATTTCATGCTTGAAAATTTGCATCTTACCCCAATCAGTCCCCGCAGCCTCTCCTCCCCCGCTGAATGCTTTTAACTTTGGCCAACTCGCGGTACCGCGGGCTCTTGTTGGGTGGGTCGTCCCTTGCCAACATAATAAGGCGCTCCTTCACCTGCCTACCTTTGGCGCGGAGATAGCCGCTTTCACTTCAGCATCTCGCATCAGAACGCGACTACCCTGCGCGGCGCCAAGGCCATGGCGTTTCATTTCCCTAATAATATGTACCGGGCACGGGAATGTCATTCGAGCAAGAATCAACATTTGCCGTTAATGAGGTCCTTTCCCCGCTTCTTCTTCAAAGGCCACGCACTCACCATCAGGCTTCTCCGCCATTCCCCGGAACTCTTCGATTTTATTGGCCCGCCGCAAGACAACAGAGTTGTTTGTTGTTGGCTGGGCATAGGTCGCGGGCCCACGCGCTAGCTGGGTGGCATGGAGTGGCTTGGGGTGCAGAGCAGACTACCGGCCGACGCCTTGCGCACTTTGGGTGGAGGACCGGCCGCGGGCAGGTATAGTGGTCTCCTCCTTCTGAAGCCGGGAGCTTAGCCGCTGCTGAAATTGTTGTCGCCTTGTCAATTCACGATGCATCGGGCCGCAATTGCTCATGAGCCTCCTCGCATTGAGGCCCTTGCCTTGCCCGCTGATGGTTGCCCTCCCTCGCACCTTCCGATCTCGAGCCGCTGCGCAGGCTCCAGCCGCAAGTTTGAGTCCAAAGATAGGGTTCATTGCGTATGAGGCCACTCTTTTGTGTCTCAACCCTAGTTTGAAGGGCTCTCACTGTGATCGGGCTCTTCAAAAGCTTAATTCAACTTTTCGCGATCACAAGAGTGCAGCCCCTCACTCTTATTGAAGGCTGGAGATGGTTGCCATTGTCTTTGCTCAACACGCTGTTTGTCCCTGCGGTCATGGTTTCAATGGCGGTGGACATGGAATCCATGCGGCCCGCATGTCAAGAAGAAGACTCTTCTTGTCCTTTCCGCCTTCCAGAGTGCATTAGGCAAAGGCCATCTTCTAGGTGTCGGGGAGCGCGGTCTCCATGCCTAAACACTGCTTTTTAGTAGCCACCGCCTCTTTGAGCAATTTAAAAGTGAGGCCTCGTGATTTTTCCGCCAAGCAAGCAATTCGAGCTTTGTTGCCCTCCGCCATTGCTTGAACTCGCTTTCCGGCTCAACCGCCTGGTTTGGTGGTGGTGAAGCCCTGATTACGCTTTTGCCGCTAGGCTAGAGTATCCGCCATAGGCCTCGCCGAGCTATGTTTGTTGCATGAGACTTTGCCCGTGCTTCTTTTCAATGTGCACCTATCAATTTTGCTGTCATCCGGTTCTCGCATTGGGGATGGCATCTATGTACTCTCCCAATAGAAGTTTTGTCACAGGGGATCACAGAGACCGCACCATCCACATGCATATCTGGTGGGTTGGATGAGCGGGACGCAAGGCTCGCTTCGCCTTTCTATCACCGGAGTTGCCATGAATAGGGTGTCACTTACGTGACGCTTTGTCCAAAGCCTTCAAGCACTTTGAAAACGCACAACCTCTCGGGCCCCTTTACAGATGTCCGTCCAAAGCTTCCACGGTCGGCAGCAGCAGTTTCCAAGCGCAAGAAGAAGTGGTGTGCTCTTTTCACCTTACGCACACCGCCTAAAAGTGTTCAAGTGCATAAATCAATCGCAGCCTCGCGCAACCTCGCCACCTTACGACGCCTTGTCCAAATGAAAATAAGCAATGGTTTTCCTCTTACAGACGCCTCCCAAGGCTTTTAGCATGTAAATGCTTTAATCCAAGGTGATTGGATGGTATCACACCTCCTCGAATCCCCGCTTTAAAATCGGGTTGCAAAACCGGTTGCTTTTTCCTCTCGATCTTAAACAAATGTGGACAAACCATATGTCTTTAGAATCATCATTAACAAGCATTCTAATGATATGCATTGCTCCCAAAACGGAGCTGCAGATCAATAGATATGAAGAAAAGTATATAGTGCTGAAAAATAGAACAATGGAAACCCTAAATCCAGCACTGAAAATCTGTTGTTTTCGCTCTGAAATCCTGTCCAAACATCAGCAACATAAAATATTTTTGAAATAACTCTGAGAGAGCTCTCCAAAGATATAAATTTCGTGAGAAACCGAGTCACAGAGAAATAGATATGAACAAAAATGTAACATGAACAACAAAGTGGTGGTGCAGGCTGAAAATCTGTGTTTTTGCTATGGAAACACCATTCAAACATATGCAAATCACATACCTTCAGAAAGATCTCTGAGGAAGCTTTCCAACGCGATAAATTTCAGCTGAAACGGAGTTAAAATTCCCCAAATACGATAAAAAATATGTGGACAATACCACGAGCACTTCAGGGTTTTTTTTTTGTGCCCTCAATTTGCAGCCCGAAAATCTGAGTTTTAGCTGAGGAAATAGTATTAAAAACACATACAGATTACATACCAATAGGAAGAAATCTGAGATGGCTCCCCAACGCAATAAATTTCAGCTGAAAGGGAGTTCTTGATCTCCAGATATAATCAAAAGTGGGCAGCACCTCCAACACTTCAGGGTTTTTTGGGGCCCCCAATTTGCAGCCCGAAAATCTGTGTTTCTGATGCAGAATAATTAGTGAAACATATAGAAATCACATACCGACAGAAAGAGCCCTGAGATGGCTTTCCAACGCAACAAATTTCGGCTGAAACGACTTCCGTGATTCCGCTATGATTGAAAACGTAGACCGCTTTCGTGAGTTTAGGTTTCAGAGCGCCTAGATTGGCATTGATTTCTGGCCCTAAATCGACACCGATATCATGGTACAGTTCTCACACTTCTCACACAACCCATGCACAATGTTTTATTCAAGCGAAAACACCCAGCTGATTCTCAAGAACGTTACAGATTCACTGACGCAGATTCGCCCTACAGCTATAGCCAGATCAATCATCTGTATGCTCCCCTTCTTACCTTATTTCGAACCCATGCATATTACTCAATATTACTCAAAATTTCTCTCTGATATTATCACCTATTCCAATAACTGTTTCTGCAACTTCTTAAGCCGATGGATAAAATCTTCTATGCAGTGCACTTTGTTTTGTTTCCTAGTCAATATAAAATAATACATATATTTCATGTTTTTAATAGGACCTCATCTGGAACTAAATACAAATGGTGTAAGTAGAACTGTTGTTAACTCAACACAAACATGATAAAAGGTACCCTACGTTTTTACATCTTTAACTATCTCTGCTATCCAAACAATTTACAGCTTGAAGTAACCACTATTTATCAAGGACTATAAGATTTTTTTGCTTAAACAAAAGCTCCGTCTATTGCCCGACAATGAAAAAACATATTGAGCTTCAAATAGAAAAGAAAGCTTGATCATGTTATAACAGTCCTAAGATAGACAATCTTAGGATAGAAAAAAATCTTTCATTGTTACATCGTCATCATTCACTGAAATAATTTAGAAAGCCCTGTGACAACCAGGAAATAGTTGGTCGCGGAGAGCTTTTAAAGGCATAAATATCTCCGCATGAATTCCTGGGACTAGAAAAATCAGAGCTACTGAGCGCTATGGGCTTAGGAAAAAAACAAAACTGGAAATGGCCCTGGCCCTGGCCCCGCATCAGAAGGAAAATATTTATTTGAGTAACCACAGAAAGCATACAACAGTTAAAAGTAATAGTTAAGAACTTGCAGCACACCATTACAATATTGCATATGCACATATGCACTCTGTTATACAATGCAAAAAGGAATTAGGCACGCATATAACCTCGTCTGACTGAAACCCAGCAGTTAAAGCATTCTCTGGTCGTCATCAGTAGGTATGACCTTTAAATTGAATGAAATTTCTTGTAGCAAAGACTAAAATCCACATTGAAAGACATACTGAAGAACCCTTTGATGAGGTTCATGCTTGTGATTGTGAACATCATCCAGTTCAAGTTTTCTGCTAATCTGCTACCATGGATATTAGTTGACAATTGTACAGGTATATTGAATCATCATAAGTAATAAAACGACTTAAATGATTGCAATCAGCTATGAATTGCTCAGAGAAGTATGAATATCCATTAAACAGTAAAAGGATTTGAATCTGAAATAAGCAGCAGTGAAGAATCAGGCTTTCGCCACTCCAAAGTAAAGCTGTAAACATAAAATATTGTGCGCTGCATAATTAACCATAAGAGGATTTGAATGTAATAGTAAGTTGCAGTGAAGATTCAGGCTTTCACAGCTCCAAAAGAGAGCAATAAAATTTTGCATGCTTGGTTAGGAACTTCTTCCAGCAAATTAGCAGATGTTGTCTCTCATGTCTGGAACACTTATTGCAGGGTAAATTTAAAGAACTTATTTGGCATGTCTAAGCTTGGGTGATCCAACTACTTCTCCTAACTGACATGATGTTGAAGAAGTCGTAGCAGCCATTGGCAGAAGCAATGGGAGCAAGCCCAAGCCAGGTAACAGTGCATTGCTGGTCCAATGTAAAATCTAACATTGACTGCAATATTCAATAAAGTTTAGCCAAATGAACTCAACTCTAAAGCTATATATCTATCCAAACTAAATAAGAACTGTATCCTTACATCTACTGGTGCAGATGCTTGTCCCTAAAATGCAACATCTGAACATGCAAAAGGCTTAAATTTAGAACTACAAGTGACAATACCTGAATAGAAAAACATGCGAATTTTACAAGGCTGAAACACTCCTTCAGAAATTGCTGCGGCAAGTCAATGAAACTGCTTGTGAAGCAGGTATGTGCAATCTGAAACATTTACAACTAGGGTATCTGCAAGACCAAATATCTCCTTCCGTCAGTACAATACCCATTAACAACTGTAAGATTTTCAAGTTGTCTGGACGTTCCTTTGTATGTTTACTAATCTGCATAAAGTGTATGTAATTAGCAAGTGAAGCATGCCTAGAAAGCAATGATTAGATAAGCAGAACCATGTGTTTAATATCCATATGGGAAGAAACATGAAGAAATGAAGTCTACCCCAATAAGTCATGACTTCTGATGGCTTGGTATTACCTATAAATTAAAAGTTTGAAGACGATCTTGCTTAACCTAGATCTGTAGTGCATAGCATGAAACAAAGACACAAAGACCCCATACAGAGTCTCAGCTAATATAAAATATCCCCGGACTGCTCTATAAGGAACTACAAGATGATTCATTAACATGAATGCACCAAATGCCTTTGCAAAATGGTCATCTATGGCTTCAACGTGTTGCATATATCTAGGTTTTCATCATATGAATAGATACAATTCTGCTTTCATTAGGTTCTTCGTTTTCAATAAACTGCATCCATTCCAAGGTATTATTACAAAATCTAACTAATCAGGAATGTGATAGAAAAGATCCATCTGAAAATGTCCCAGTGGACAACACCAGGAGGTGGAGGGGGATCTGGTTATTCTGTAATGGTCACGCATCATAAACTCGGCGCCAGTGCTCTAAATTCGTTTCTCCAAGCCCTTCAAACTGATGAATGTTGACCGCATATTGACCAGCTGAAAGAGGAGTCAGAAGTCAGGAAAGAAAGAAAGAAAGAAAGAAAGAAAGAAAGAAAGAAAGAAAGATTTATTAACGCTTCACGTGAAGACCAAGGGTCTATGAGACCATAACATAAACAGAATTAAGACCTTCAGGAGGAAAACCCTCCTGTTATCTAAAGTATGGAAACAAAAATATTAAATTTAACAATTGAAAATCAAAAAATCTGCTCAGATAGGATTTGATGGAGATGGAGACAGTCCATCTGCTCCTGTGGCTGCTGCAAAATACTTCATAATACCCCTTCTTGGCCTGCTTTTGTTGCTTGCTGCTTGGCCCTTCTGGAAAGACTTTTTATGTTTCATGGCTGCTGATCGTTTTATCCTCTTAGACAGTGCCAAAGTTACCCCTTTAGGGTCAGGATATTCCTCTTCTGTGGTGAGTCTACTAACCTCTTATCATCGCTTGTCTCAGATGAAAAGAAATCAGTTATTTCTGTTTGCTTCAGGCCCATTGGATTCTTTTGTTTGAGAATATTTCTCCTTTCTAGAGATAGTTCATATACAAAGTGAGATACACATTTCTTGATCGTAATACTCTACCAGCTGTCGAGAGAGATGGGATCTCTAAAAAGACAATGATATCTGCCTCTAATAATGTAATAGGTTGGGCAGGTAAAAATAAAATGTTCTTCTGACTCTCGACCATGTTTAGATCGCACATTGGGCACCTCCATCCTCACGATTAATCTTTTTCGCCTCCTACCAACCCTCAATCTCCAGCTGGTGAGATGACACTCTAAACTGCCCCATAGAGTATCTCACTTTGTTCGGTAGATCCATATCTAAATATCCAGGTCTTATAATGAACCCATCCGCTGATATATTTAGGAAGTTATCCTTATAGAATTTCTTTTTAGCAGGCAGCTCTTTGATGGGATTCACCCATGTATTTGAAACATACAGATACTCCAAGTCATGGCGATAAGCTGATTGATTTCTTTGCTGAGTAAAATTCAGATTGTCATCCATTATACTGTAGTGAAAAGGTGGGATATTTCCCATAGAGAAACCCATCTCCTCAAACAATTTAGATGTCCTTGTGAACCAACAGCGCTTTACCTTGGTCTGCCAATGTTTTAGACTCCACACATATGCCAGCCAGGGAAGTCTTCTTTGACCTTCTTGTGACTGTCCAAGACGGTGTAACTTATGTAAGCACGCCACTGTTTGGAAGGCAATCTCGATCTTCAGAGGTTTTGCATTAAACTCAGCAAGCATTATATCATGGGGTACCTAATGTTTGTTTCTAATCATTCTAGAGAGAAGAGAAATTTGGAGCCTCTCTAGTTGACCCCAGTCATCGCTCGTAGGTCAACTCCCCATATTTGTGCACCATATAAAGCTGCCGGCTTCACCAACGGTCAAACAGGAAGAGCTTTGTATGAACATCTTGGAAATGGAGTTGGTAGCACTGTTTTTCCAGCTGTACAAGAGAAGCATATCCTTTGCAATCCTTGCCTGACCAGCCTCCCTCAATCTGAATAGAGGGCCAGCAAACTCTACCCCCAAATAGGTGTATGTAGAAACAATTTCTACAGGTTGTCCTTGGAAAGTAAAAGAGTTATTTTTCCAATTTTTCCAAGAGGTATTAAATACCATCACTTTGGTCTTGTTGAGATTTACTTGCAGCTCTCTATCTTTGCAAAAGGCTTCTAGGGCAGCCAAATGTTTTTGGAGTCCTTGAGGAGATGGTGAGATTAGAACCACATCATCCGCATAGAGCAAAATGGGAATGCATTCCTGAGCGAGCATGGAGCCTTCTCCGCCTAAACACTGAACAAAGCTTTCAAGCTCATCAATGTAAAGTCCAAATAGAGTAGGAGAGAGGGGGCACCCTTGTTTAACCCCAATTGTACTGAAAACTTCCTCTGAAAACTGCCCATCTATTTTCACTCTGCCTATTACATTCTCGTATAATGTCAACACTGCCCAGATCAGCTCGTGAGAAAGCCCCAACGTTTTGAGCCTCTGAAACAACCTGTTCCGAGGAACAGTATCAAAGGCTTTTCGAAAATCAACAAAACAACAATAAACTTTGCCGCATGTTCACCATCTGAAAGAGCAACCCGAATGGATGCCGGAGTGAGGAGTCAGGAGTGGCCTACACGTGTATAGGCTAGATTTCCAGGAAATCGTGCACCTCGGGTTAGGCAACCCTGCTAAAGAAAATACTTTTACCCAGCCCACAAAATGAAGGCCGCTCAGTTCACACCATATAATACTCACAGACTTCCGATTTGAGCTCTTCAATTACCATATCCACTTGCCCAAAAACTTGTGTACAATCAATCCATTGTCTGAGAGCCCAAGAAATGCGACGATATTGTAGCAGATAAAATTTAAAAAAGCCTCCAGATATAGACACACAGATTTGTTGAACTAGCAGCATTTCCACGGCCACGAGATACAACCAAAAGTTAATCCTGTCACACTTTGTCTGGTCATACTAGATAATTATAGATTGATAAGTCTACTTCTACTCAACAGATGGTCAGGACACAAAGCAAAGGTTAAAATGCTCTAGTTTAGATACATAGCTGCCTTCAGCAGTTTTCTCAAACAGTTTTCTTAATGGGAAAATCTTTCTGTGGCCACCTTCAGAAAATGACTCAGAATTATTGAAAGCAATGATCTGCATCAAGAGGATACAGGTGAAAAAATACAGGCGAAATCCAAAGTGAAATCATGCTTGGGTTTGCTGAGTCTTGCAAAAGTATACATTAACTCTCTTGTTTTCCACATCATAAGACATACAAGTCCCTGATGAGACGTTGGAAACAAAAAATTTGCAATAATGAGTTTTTCTTATAAGGGGCATATGAGACCACATTTAGCTCAAGTCTCTCCCTATTTCATCATTTGGCAGATTCCATTTTCCCATGAATGATGCATGCACCAAGAAATGATGTTGATCCCAAGATGTTGGGCTCAAAAGGCATTGCTCTCATAAGCTCTCCTGCCTCCTCTAGCAATCCTGCACGTCCAAAGGCATCAATCATGCACGCATAGTGGAAATTAGTAGGAGTGATTCCATAGGCTCCAGCCATTAAATCAAGGTATTGAGAACCTTCATCCACTAAACCAGCATGACTACATCCACTTAAAAGGGTTGCAATTGTGATCCCATCCGCTTTCATCCCTTCTCCCTGCATTTGTCTAAAAATTTTAAGTGCTTCCTGACCATAACCATGTTGTGCAAATCCTGCTACCATCATTGTCCAGGAAACAGTGTCCCGCTCAGGATTTCGATCAAAAAACTTGACAAGCATCTTTTAACTTCCCACATTTTAGGTACATGCCAATTAGTGCACAACTTACACATTCATTTGACACACTTCCAGATTTCATCAATTTTGCATGGACATGCTTTCCCTGCTCCAGAGCTGTCAGTTTTTTGCACATGTGCTAAGAATGCTAGAAAATGTGACCGTGATCTGCACCAAAAACCTTCCTGTTGCATTCTGTTGAATATAATCAAAGCTTCTCCTTGATCATCATGCTGCATATACCCTGCAATTAATGTGTTCCAGGATATTAAGTCTAATACTGCCATTCTGTCAAATACTTCCTGTGCACTGTTCATTCTGTCACATCTAGCATACATATCTATAGTAGCATTTCCAATATGAACATTAAACCGAAGTCCAGCAATTAGAACATGAGCATGAATCCATTTGCCATATTCTATAAGTGCATCATTGGCACATGCATTTAGGATGGTGAGAAATGTCACTTTATCTGGCTGCAGCATTTCTCCAAAAATCTTGAAGTTTTCTTTGTCATGCTTGTGTTCAGAATATCCTGCAATTAAAGCATTCCATGAAACAACATTCTGTAAAACCATTCTATCAAATACAAGGCAAGCATCTTCTAGACTACCACATTTAGCATACATGTCGACGAGTGCACTCTGTACAGAGATATCTGGATGATACATGCTTATTATGATGCAAGCATTGAGCCACTTCCCTTCAGCTAAGGCCTTCGTATTTACACATGCAGCCAAAGAGTTGAGAAAGGTTACCTTATCAGGCATCAGACCTAGCCATTTCATTTTTGCAAAAAGCACTAGGGCTTCTTTGACATCCCCATGATGAGCATAGCCTCCAATTATGACATTCCAGGATACTATATCTTCTGTATTGATTCTGTCAAACACTTGACGGGCATCCCATATGCTTCCACATTTACTATACATATGCACAAGCGTATTCCTAATATTTATATCCGAGTCTAAACCTGACAGAATAATTTGATTATGCATCCTTTTACCCTCTTCAAAAGCTGATAAACTAGTACAGGCAGTAACAACAGAAAGGAAAAGCACCTTATCTGGGATAAGGCCTCCTTGCTGCATATGATAAAATAGTTCCAGAGCCTCTCTTGAATATCTATGCTCCATATATGCTTCAATCACTATGGTCCATGTATATACATTCCCATTATCTATGTGATGAAATATTTCTAAGACATCTGCAAGAGTTGCACCCTTTGCATACAAAAAAAGAATAGTGTTCCACATTAAGATATTGGGCGTGAATGAGGAATGGACAATGTGGGCATGGACAAGTTTTCCTTGTACCATATTTAAATTCTTCGTGCATCCCTGAAGGAGGAAAAGAAAAGCATGAAAAGATCCCTTACTATCTGGCCTGTGTAGAATATGGATTGCTTCCTTAAGATTCCCCTTCTTACACAACCTTTTGATTCCTGAAGAGGAATTTTCAGGCTTTGATTTTACATGGCCTCCGTCACTGTTGGTTAGTCTATAAAGCCAGCTTTGAGAAGACTCCAGCAGTGCTATCATTGCCGCTTCCAAGGTATAACTTAAGCCATAGGTTTACCACCACCAGAAATGCCACATGACATTAGCTGAAAGCGAACACAAATTTCAGCATAGGCATGAATAATACGGTGTTGTCGCATCAAATTCATATTATTATATCACGGGAGCATCCAACGAAGTACAACATTAAGCCTTTGGTGATGTGCGCCATGTGGAGATGTATATTTAGAGTTCCATCGTGAACTAAAACATCAATGAGCCAAGACAATATTTTGTGTTTTATATATTTTTGTACTTATTTCTTATTGATGTACTTAACTACTTCTAAGAGTGACATTTTCAACATCAATTTTGGATTTGTCTTTCCAGATTTTTTGCCTTTCTTAATGTTTTATCTATTGAAATCCATGAAAACAAATGCTACTGGCATTCTACTATTTCAAATAGCAGTTTTTTTTACAAAAGCAAATAACGTCAAAATTTCAAGGAAAAGCACGTGCCTAAGACATTAGCCCGACAACACCGGGTAGATCATTAAATTCATTCATCATAAAATCTTAACGGCTGCTGAGAAGGGGAGGTTAACCTCCCCCTCAAGTGGGTTATGGAAAATAACCCACCTCAAAGTTGGACATATGGACGTCAAAGGCCGAGTAAAAACACAAGGCGGGACATTAGCCCGGCAACGCCGGGCACACGTTTACTAGTTATATTATAAAAAACTGATGTACATTTGTGCATGAAAAAACGGAATTCATACGAAGGTGCCAAATAACAATTAGGCACATGAGCACCAAATACTGACTTATGTGGAGACAAAATGATGGTGGAGGTCATGATTTGAATAAAAATACAAGAAAAGAAGTTATTATAAAAGCATCAAGACACATAAGATCGCAATGGCACCTGCTGCGGTCCAAAAAGTTTGCACATCTCTGCTTTGCTTTGTTGTCTTCACTAAGAGAGGGATAACACCTTTTGTACAAGAAATAGCTGATTTGTTTTCGCCATGATTCAGCCCGGGTTGAATGTTATATTCATTCATGCAGAGGAAGGGCATGAGATGGAAACCCAAAATACCAACGTCGTCTTATTAACAAAGCCTTGACCAAACTACTTGGTACATAGTATCTATGTTACTACTATGAGCTGTAAACGAAATTGCATTATCACTTGAATCAAAATTGGCAATTCCAAAGGCAAGCCGCCTGGGCAGAGTTCGCTTCATCCCGAGGGTTACCCGTAAGTTCTAGAAGAACATCCAAAGACTCTGGCTCACCACGTATTTTCCTAAATTCTCTGCAGTAATGTGGAAAACTTTAGTTGAAGAGACTATAAAAATATCAATGGTGAACATAATTATACCATTTGCAAGAAGATTAGCGAACCACCAAAACTCACACCCACACTCGGCCTGAATCCCCTTTAGAACGCCAAGAAAACTCCCAACAAAGAGTCTCTAAACCCCTACCAAGATAATTTTATCCGGTTTCTTTCTTCATACTCAAACACAAATGAGTCGAGTCGACATTAATTACTTTTGCAATTCGGGCCCAAAAGCTTAAAGCATGGAATGATTAGCAAATGAAGTCGCCCATCACCGTAAAAAGGAAAGAGTGCCGATCGCACTCACGCCACGCCGCTGGCATGATTTCTCTTAAGAAATGTTAACAAATTTTATCTCGACGATGTCCCCGTTTTTTACGTAGGGACGCTTCACATGTCACCCGCAAAAACTTGCCGGACGCCGAGGTAAATTGCTCCAAAGAAGCCGGGGACAAACGCTCAGATGGCAAGCCTACCGCCTCAAATGAACCGCATGTGAATACGTAAAAATTTACATGTGAGGGCCTTTAAGGGAAAGGTCGCCGTCGCCTACCGCTTGACCTTCCCGAAAAAGGCCACTGTGGCTTTCTCTCAACGAGGACTCACCGGGCCCAATCCAGCCCATGCCAATGGTTACATCCGTGAAAATATCGTAAGAGCGTGTAAGAAAAAGTCGAAAAGGCAAAAAAAATTCGAACGTGGAGTAAAAGTGGCGGAATGGAGAGTAAAGAACTTGTACGATTTTTTAGATAAAGAAAATGTGACACGTGTCACTTATTCATTGGTTGGATTGGGCCCAGCCGTCCTTTACGCTGCGTTCAAAGGCTGTGCGCCGTGAATTTCGGCATGGAAGAAGTGCCGATGCGCGGCAGCGCGGAGGCACTTTTGACGTGCCGGAATTCAAGGCACGGAGCCTTTCTTGCAACGTGAAAGTCATGGGGTCATCAATTCATGCCATGTGTCAAGCATCTAACGGCTGCTATCAAGAATGTCAAGTGGGATTGCAGAGTGTCATGAAGAATGTCAACCATAGCCCGGAAAAAAAACTGTTGCCACGTGGCAGGAGGTCATTGGCCGCACTGGCTAAATTAACAGCCCCCTGACTTTACGTATTTTACACAACATTCTTGGCTTTTACCTATCATTCCGACGATTTCACCTCCATATTCTTGAATTTTTACTCCCAGAATTGATCTTTACCTGCATTCACAGACGAATGGATGGATGGATGGTATTTTTACGTCATGCCGAATGTCCTTGTGTTAAGCGAAGACCCCTGTGGACTTTCTGGAATCGACACAAGAACAACATTCAAGAGTGTGGAGGTGAAATCGTCTATGACACATGCCTTAACAAGCTCAACATCAAGCAAATTCCATAATACCCACTTTATGCAGCAAGAAAGAATCCAACCATGATTCAATATTTATTCCGTCCATTACAAGGCATAATGCAAAATGCAACCATCACCAATAAATTTAAAATAAAACATTCATTATCATTTCCCAATATTCCCTAAGTAAATAAGTCTATTCATTTAGATTCATAATCATAATAACGGTTTATTCAATGACTTAACTAGCTAGTATCATGCCTTCTGGCACCAACTTTTATTCCCGCTCATAACTCCTTTGCCTTGTATCTCTCGCTTAATTCCCCTAGCCTAGCTCATCCCTAACTAATCTTTTCTTAACCTTATTAACTTACAACCTTAGCCTCTTTGGCTAAATGTTTTGACATTTTATCATTTCGCACTACCTGTTTTTTTGTTATGTTTTTAAACCTAACCTATTATAGATGACGAACACGACCTGCAGCACTAATTCCGGCCTCCAGCTCCTAACCCTCCAAATCATCCCGAGTTTGGCTTCTAAGGTGTTTCCATCTCATTTCCGTTTGTTTTGCGGCACAAATCCGGTGGTTTTTGGTCAGTTCTTGACCACCAAAATCTAATTATTTGTTGCCAGAACTTGCCTGGATCTCTTTGATTCTAATTCCTTTACCCAAATCGACCTCCCTGAGGCCCAAATCAGCCTGTTCCAGGGCTATTTCATGCATCTCTAACACTCCAAGATTAACAAGTTCTATCGCCGTCCTGCCGACATCATGCAAGTAAAACTCTGTCCTTCTATAATTCCAGCATCTTCTTTGAGTCTTTCAACTTGTGTCTTTCTCTTTTTAGTGTGCACTTGCTTCTTTACATTTGCTATTTTTTTTTTGATCTGATGCATTATAGTTTTGAGCACCCAAATCATCAACTACCTTGCCCTGATCATGAGAATTAGTGGGCAGCTCCTCTTTCTCATCATCACTATCAACAACGATATCATTTTTCTTTTTTCTCATGGATTCTATAATTGTTTTCCCAGTTTGTGCATTCCCATGTCCATTTCCATCTCTATATAATGTATCCTTATCAAAAACAATGTCCCTACTGATAATAACCTGATTTGATTTGGGAACATACATTCTGTATTCCTTTGACTCTTCGTCATAACCAACAAGATATCCGACATCAGCCTTATCATCCAATTTCTTCCTAATTTCCTTGGGTATATGAATGTAACCCAAACATCCATAAGTTTTCAAGAAATCATAATCTATATTAATCCTTTTATCAGAACACATAAGTTCTGGAATGTTGCCATGTAGGCTGGCTGAGGGCAGCCTATTATGTATCATTACTGCTGTTTTAAGTGCGTCCTCCCACAATTTGTTTAGGCAATCCTACAAATTTTAGCATAGACCTTACGGCATCCAACAAGGTTCGATTCTTTTTCTCAGAGACTCCATTTTGTTGTGGTGTAAATCAAGCAGGTCGGGCTTGCCTTTTGATTCCCTTGCAATACAAAATTGTTTAAACTTACTTGAAAGATATTCTCCTCCTTTGTCTGACATGCATTTGACCTTTTTCCCTGTTTGTCTCTCAACCTCTGCAACAAATTGCTTTAAAGCATCTAAAGCTTGATTCTTTCTGGTTAAACAATAGCTTTTACACTTTCTACTGTGATCATCAATAAAAGTGATAAAGTAACGTTTTCTTGATCTCCCTATAACATTGAGTGGCCCACATAAGTCTGTGTGAACGAGTTCCAAGATTTCTTGGGCTCTATATTTGGATCTTGTAAATGGAATCCTACTGATCTTTCCTAACATACATCCTTCACAAATGTGCTGAATTTTATCATCTTCTTCTTTACAAGATATAATTCCTTTCTTTGCCATAAATTTGACATTGTTGTAGTGAGTGTGTGCCAATCTACCATGCCATGTTGCAATATCAGGGATCGTCACAACATTCAAACTATCATATGCAACTCCATTCATCTGAAACAATTTTCCAACACGTTTGGCAAGGAATTTCAATTCATTATTCAAATAGACTTTACATCTTTGATCATCAAACACAAGTTTGTATCTGAGATCTACTAGCTGGCTGACTGAAATTAAGTTTTTTATCAACGTTGGCACACATAAAACATTTGGAATATCTACTACATTTCCATTCAAATCTAACAACTGCAAGAGTCCGCATCCTTTTATTCTTTGCATGCTGCCATCTCCAACTTGAACGTGTTTTTGATTTGGTCGCTATAAAGAATATTCTTGAGTAGATCGCTGGATGTCACTATCGATCTCTCACCGCTATAACTATAATCACATCATTTTTGTGGTTAGTGGCATTGTCATTTTTATACTCATTTAATGAACTCATAACATTTACCTCATCATCATCTATCTTCTTTTGCCAATTTCTTCTTTCTTGCAATGTTTACACCAACAACGCCAAGCCCCTTCTTGCTTCCTCCTCGCTCTCTCTTTGATTATGACTTCCCGAACCACCTCCTCTCTTCCCCTATTTGCCTTTGACTAGGACATTTTATCGCCATGTGACCTCTTTGCCTCCACAATTATAACATGTTATTTCAAGATTTAATTTAGGATTTAAATTTCAAAATTCTCGTTGATGACAATGATAGCATGTGATCTTTTCATATGTTTTTCCTTTTTCTTCCTTCCCCAGATACAAAATTTTAGAGGCCTCCTCTTCTAACTTATTTACTTTCTCCTCGCTCAACCTCCTCGTCCGAATCATATTTTCAGCTCGGGTTCTAGTCTTAGCAACATTTCTTATTAATATGATAAGTCTGATTTATGTTGACCCCTGCTCCTTCCAAATCAGCGATTATATTGTCAAATTTATTAAAAAAATCTGATATGTCTTTATCATCGTGAAGTTTTAAGCTCGCTCATTTTCTAACACATCTATTTGTGAGGTGGACTTAGCTTCATAGTGCTTTAGTAAATATGACCACATCCGGACGCAGGAGACATACCTCCTGATTTTTTAACATAATGGGGCTGACCTGACCCGCGATATAATTCCCTTTGCTTCCTTAATTTTCGCAGATCTGTTTGTTGCTTCAGAACTCGTCTCTTCTCCAGTTGGCGCAGCCTGAGACGTCCCTGAGAAACCTCCACCAACACCTGCAGTTGAACTAGCTACTCCACTAGTAGCTAAAGCTCCATCATCTTCAACTGCATCTGGATCTACTAATTCCCATAGTTCCTCTACTTCCAGGATATGCATGATTTGTTGCTTCCAAATTTGAAAGCCTGATCCTCCTTTGTAAACCTCCACATCACTCAGCAGACTTGCTCCAAATCTGCTAGCCATTGTAAATTGTAATTTGGCTCTGATACCAAATGTGAAATTATAGACCAACTACGTCAAGGTTTCACTTGATCTTCAAACAAAATATAAGTTACAATGGCTACTCAACTATGACAACAAGGGATCTCAATAAATAATTCAACTTGCAATGGTTTAACAATAAGCCTATTGCAAATGATCTTCTCGAATTTACTGTAGCTCTATTTTCAAAGGGTGCAAGTCACTTGGAGCAAATCGATCCTCAACTAGCCGAATTGGCTCCTACTGCCATCGATCATATCCAATCAGCTCGACTTTCATCAATCGGCTCATCCTTCTTATCTTTGGTTCCGGTCGGTTAGCCACTTCCCAAAAACTGCCCGATTTCCATCTACAATTGTCATTCGTCCACCTGTACTATTGAGCATATTAAATTTTCCATGGTTTGCAGTATCCCATCATTGAAATATGAAATAAACCTACAACTATTACTTCACATTTTCTTCACCTTCCTTTTTCTTTTTTTCTGCAAGATGCATTTATATGCAGTTGTAATGTTAAGATCTGGGTTGAAGGAGAATGCAAGGACAAATATCAAGGATGTGTTAGGTTTTAATGTTCCAGTTGCACATCGAATTACTGTTGAGTACTAGATTATAGCCATGAATATTTCATTTGGAGAAAATAAACACAAGAACAAAAAAAACATGTTCCCTTATGATTTAGGTTGGAGCTATACATCATCGATGGTGGCAGAGCTAACTGCATTGAGTGGAGGGAAACATGTGTAGAGAAAGAATCGAAGGCGGATGTGTGGGGAGGCATCTCCGGCAGAGGCAGCAGAAGGACCTTGACTCGATGCATTGGAGGTACCCCAAGTATAACAACAACCATGGCCTTTCTCGCATCACCAAAATATCACAGATATGCATGATATAGCCCTTTCTGAGCATATCCTACTGGGAGACATAGCCAGAGATATTTAAAGCTCAAACTCGCCTCCGTGATGATTCAGGCCGTAAACGGGCTAGCAAGTAGATCAAAAAAACTAAAGAATTGGGCTTTGAGGAGTTGGAGAACTCAAACTTGCATAGTTGAACCCATGCTCCGATGTCATATGTGGATGGTAGTATGAATCGCATTTTGGATTAGTCCAATTGGAAAAACACTCACAGATTTGGGAATTGAGAAGAAGATCCGCCATGTCAGATCCAGCAGTTATGCCAGTAACAAAGATACTGCTTTTAGATGGCTTAGGTTACAATATGGACTCAAATTACGCTTTTAATTTAGCCACTATTTTGTTTCTAAGATCGTCCGCTTGAACATTATGCAAAGAAAACCATACGTAAAAAGGTGAGTCTATTCATTTTCTTACAAAGTTGTTTTTAGCATGTTTCCACAAAGAAAATGACTAAAGTAAATGGAAGAATCGGGAAAAGGTATTATAATTTTAGCTTAAGTTTAGCTTAAGGTTTTCTATGCCGACACCACAGAAAATTTTGAGATGAATTTTTGAGTTGATTTAGCTAAATCCTAGAAAGTATGAGAAGGAAAATTTCAAGAGCTTAGGTAAACTACATAAAGTTTTGGGATTAGTTTCAGGAACTGGTGAACCACCACTCCTCACCATTGTTACTACGCGTCCAATAGCATTGCAACCACATTGGGCTGATCAAGTGGATACTGAGTCTCATGTACATGTAAATATGGACTTAGAGCATCTTCCACATCCACCCCTACTAAAAGGAGCAAGTTGTCCATGGCCCTGGTTAGGTGGGACTCAGACTTCATATGTTTGCAAGAACATAAATGCAAGAAAGAGGATGCCTACAAAGTTGATGCGATAATCAATAGGCAGTACAATGTTCTTGTGGCGGCCTCAGACTCGGCAAAGGCTGTTGTCCTTATAGCATGGAGGAGGACTATTGCAGTGTCATTTACTCAGGTTGACAGATTTGGTTGGTGGATCAAAATCAAGGGGTTTGATAAGGGACAAGAATGGGGATTGGTTAATGTGTATGGGTATAATCGACGACGTCAGAGAGGCGCATTTGTGGGCTTCTTTGCGATCCAAATTACTGAGGTTAGGCTCCTCTGTTGCATGGATTATGGTGGGATTAACATGGTTGAGCTTGAGCAAGACAGATGTGGCAGAGGTGCAGAGATAATGCAGGGCTTTGAGCGGGAGCAATGGCACCGTTTAATGCAAGATTGTGGCTTCATAGAAGTTGACGGTCCCTCAAGTTTTACTTGGTGTAATGGCTGGTTGGGTGGTGGTAGAGGAGCATATGCAGGACATGATAGAGGCTACTATAATGCTTTGGTAGGAACCCCCGCTTTTTCATCGCGGATAACCCGCTGAATACTACGCTTTTCGACCATAATATACAAGATTTTCTTGCTCATGCCGTGGGCGATGCCGTGATCTAAGACATATTTCGTTTTAATACATTTTTCTTGAAGGATGAGGAATTTCTGGCAGGATGTAGACAGGCATGGTTCATTTCTTTCTCTCGGCACAGGGGGCATGGCATGTATTGTTGAGGCTCTCGCTGCTGTAAAGTCTTTTGCTAAAGGTTGAGTCCCGAAAGCAAAGCTCGCTAATCGGAGCCTTCATATTGGCTCTTTATCAACAACTTGAGGCATGCGGTGTCCGCCGGTTCCGCCGATGGTCATGTGTGGAGAAGCAAATTTTATGTAGCATTAGGCCGATGGAGTCTGAACAGATGCACTTTGCTCCCATTAAAGCTGGGTTGCAATGGTTCAAGTAGGGAGACCAGTGCACAGGTTTTTTCTTTAGAGCTGCCAAAACAAGAAGGCTAGCCGTGATCTCTTCGGGCTACAGATTCGTGGATGTGCTTGTTGTTTTAGATCCAACTGAGCTTAGAGGCTTTTTGCACAATCACCTTTTTTGCTTTCTTCATCGCTTTACGATTCCATTTCGGGCCAGATTTTCAAGAGGCTTTGCTTGCTAAGGTTTATCCTATAGTCACCAATGAGCAAAGGGTTGCTTTTAGGGGTGAGATCAGCCGTAATGATTTAGCCGAGGCCACATTTTTCCTCAAGAGGGGAAAGTGCTGGGGTCTTGATGGCATTCCTGGAATTTTTTCCAGAGTATTGGGATTGGCTCGGTGCAGATATGTATGATGCTTTTCGGGATTTTAAAAGACAGAGGCACTTGGACAAAATCCTCAACTCTGGTTGTATCTCCCTTATTCCAAAATGTAAGGATCCCTCTTCCATTTCATATTGGCGCCCCATTACCTTGTTGTCCTCACTGTACAAGATCTTTAAAGCTTTTGCTCAGAAGCTTTGTAGCTGCTTACTAAGTCCATCTCTTCCACACATGTTTCTTGCCTCCCGGTGTATCTTGAATAATGTGGCAGCAACATATGAGGGTCTCTATTGGGCTAGAATGCATGTTTATCACATTGTATACTTAAAGCTGAACTTTGCAAAAGCATATGACGTTGTTGATCGGAGTTTTCGGGCAAAGGTTTTCTAACGCTTTGATTTTGGTGTCCAGCCTTGAATAGATGTTATGAAACTTCACTATTCTACTCATTCTTCAGTTCTTTTTCAAGGGGAACAATCGACATTTTTTCGTGATGGGACGCGGGTATTGGCCGTATCGCCCTTTTGCAACCGCTTTTTACAATTGTGGCAGAAATTCTTTCTCAGGTATTCTCTCTTGCAGTGCAGGAAGGCATCTTGCGTGGTCTTCCCATGAATAATGGTTCACAGGAGATTTGTAATCGCGACGCAGATGACATTTTCTTGTTCTTAATGGTTGATGAGCGTAATTTGCATCGTCATTTCCTTGTTGACGCTTTCTCTTTGGCTTCGGGTATCCGTGGGATGGCAAAATTGTACTGCCTTGTGGGCCCTAGACTCTCCAGTGTCGTCTTCTATGGTTGCATTTCCATGGAAAGTTCTTTCTCATGGAAAGGAAACTAGGCTTCTGGGCATTCCAGTTGGTATGCACCTCTCATCTGGAGACGCGTGGGATGTTATTATTAAGGGGTTGGAAAGGCATTTGTTCTGGTGGTCCATAGTTGTTATCAATGGTCAATGGCCGCTGTGAATTGTGGCAAAGTCGGGCCCGAAAGTAGTATACATGTCTATATGGCATCCATCTTGCTGGCATCACAGACAAAGATGCAGTCATTGTTTGTACTGTCAGGAACTTTATCTGGGGTGGCACTGAAGAAGGAACTGATGTTAAATTTAGTTGGGCGAAGTGCATTATGCCTAAACCTTGTGGGGGACTGGAAATGATTCACTTTCTTCTCCAGAGCAAGGTGTTGATTTCTAAGTTCATATAGCGGATTCTAAATAATGCTGATAATTCCCCAAGAGTGCGTCTCATTCACCAGTCTTTACAGATGTGCATTTCCTTGGCTCTCCATCCATTAAGCCACTCCTCCCATGGGCATTATTCTATCCACTTTCTCCATATTCTAATGCCTCTCCTTTCCTCAAGGAATTGCTAGCTGCTTGGGAGACTGTGCGCACTTTGTTTCAGTTCCATCCGATAGCCCACACAGATCCTATAGCCAGTTGCTAGTGGATCCTTTGGGTGATGGTCAGGCGGATTGTTCCCTGGTCTCTTCTGTCCATCCATTGACGCAACGAAGATGGCAAGCAGGAGGCGTGCTCACAGTATCTGCATGGTATAATGAGACAAGATTGTTGACAATTTATGTAATTTAGGTACCCTTTTTGAGGGGTTGATTGAACATAACTTCCATGCAAAATTTTTAAATAGCAATTTTCATCCTCCTAATTTAGAACAAAAAATAGTTACTTATATAAAGTGTAGCAAAAAAGGGGCAATAAAAAAAATAGCAAGGGTAGTAGATTGACAAAGAAGTGATATATTCAAGGTTGTGAAAATTGTACAAAATTATGAACAAAATTGTCAAAAATATAGGACATTTTGACAAACACTCATCACCTGCACTTTCGATTCTTTACATGTTCGAGTCATCGGACAAACCTACATTTTGCAGCAATATCAGGATGCATCTCATCCTCAGACTCATTTAATCCCTGATCACTTGAGCCTTCATCCTCAGCTTCACTCTCAAAACTGGATGTACTCGAACGATCTTCTTCCTCACTGTCTACAAGTGAGTCTTCATCATCATCTTTTTTGGCCACCTTTCTAGGTTGTTTGTCTAATGCACATGCCGACCTTATTAAAGTTTGAGTGATCATACGTAACTTATTAGCAGCAAAATGTAACAAAGTCATATGCAAGAACCTTTACTTCATTTTAGATCTATGACAAAGAAGTTGTTTTGCTTTGGACTTTGCTCTCTTTCCCACTCCTATTTTACCATCTCCAAAGTATAACTCCCATCGAAAAGCATTGGCAAGATTTGTTCTCATCCAAAGGCACTTTTAATTGAGTGGGAATTCCATCTTCTCTTGTTACCTCCAAGATTTTAGCTAGCGTAATGGCTTCCCAGATTCATCATTATCGGTGGGACGCTATGAGCATTCCTTTCAATCTCTCAGGATCGAACCGAGACTCGAAAGCAACTTGTTGTGCCAGGTGGGTTCAGGGGGTGTACATGACTCTGTCATCTTCATCCGAAGCTAGCCATTATCTCCACATGTTCCGCTTCATTATCAACTTGCTTACGGGGAGAGTTTGCCTAGATGGCCGTTGAATGTAACCGGTCTTCGACATTGCAATGAAGCTTGCAACATGTCACGTTAAGCTAAGAAAAAACCGGAGGCCACCATAAAGCATCCGCCTCCCCAAAGTGGTTGGAGCACCAATCAATACTTGTCTCAATATAGTCCAATGATTTGTTTGAGTCAAATGCTCTTCCCTCCTTTTTACTCTTTGTGATTTCCTTCAAGCTTTTTTAGAGGCATTTTGCTTCGCAGAGAGCATAGAACTAGTATTGGGGATGGTGCTAATGAATTGAATAACTGGGCCGCCAAAGGTGCAAGGATGTGGTATATTTCTTTCCTTGTAAGATGGCCTTGCCATCTACAAGTGAAATTTTGATCTGATGCTGAAATGTAATGTTTCTCAAGGGCTCAATAGCAAGTGACCCAGTTGATCTCTCCGAAAAATCCATTCCTTGAAATCATAAGTTTCTTCTAATAACTCGATGTCTGGACGAGGATTGTAGGAATCTTGGATAACCTCAATCATTGCTGGTAGGCTGAGAGCTTTTTTTCGAGCAAGACGTTTAGAGAACCTACTGAACATCTGATCAATTTGATCGTGTGTATGACCAACAAGCAGGAAACCAATCTTAGCCTTCTTGAAGATTTGTTTCTCAACTAGCATAGCACAGTAAGCAAACAAGGCCTGATTCTTATCTCTTGTCGTGTTGTCTAGCTGAAGATATAGAACTGGTGGTATATGTTCTAGATTGGAAAGAAGCTTAGTCAATATTGTGATAGTGAGATTTGGATCAGCATGAATGTTCGGATAGTTCAAAAATGCCTTGCAAGATAGTTTTCCATTAAATACCACTAGTAACAGTGCCCAGCGTTGCTGGGCATACGTTAAAAGTCTGTAAATATTTTGACTGTAGTGAGAAAAGTGTTTATTATAATAGAAATATGATTGTAGTGAGAAAAGTGTGATGTAAATCTTTTATTATAACCCGTAGGTGCCTGTAAAACAAAAACTTGATGTTGCATATGTTGCATATATCGATTTTCTAGCAGTTGCATATGTTGCTTGCACCAGAACCCCAGCAAGCAAAACCTAAAGGAAATCATGGTCAAATAGAATAAGAACCAAAAACCTAGCAAATAAGGGATGTTTGACTTCATCATTAATATGTAAGCTTCCTTTTGCTTCTAATATTTGAAATTTACCCTTTGTTGTTGTCCACAACCCAAAGCTTCCATTTTCTTCTCATATTTGAAATTTACCCTTTGTTGTTACCCACAACCCAAAGACCACAAAATCAGTGTCATGCACATAATGGTTAGAAAATAAAGTGGATGATTCTAAGACCATAAGCACTGCAACTAAGGCTACCACAGATTAGGGCCAAGCAATTAGCTGCTAGCAGTGTACGTAGCTGCACGTAAAACAACTTTTTGTATCTCAGCAGGTCTTTCATTTTTTGGCATTCGCTCTTAATTCTATTTTCTTACATAGTTACAATGACCTCCTATTTTCCTTAAACAACATTTACCTTGTACAGCATTCCTTGTACACCATATCACCTACATGCACACTATATCAAGCTTCATTAACATATCAAATAAATGGTCTCGGGCCTTACATATGTTGTAACAACATGGAAAGAAGAGGAAATGGTTATTTCAATCCTTGTTAAATCATGTGTGAACCCTCGAACTTGTCGTTGAGATGGATATTATGTTTCCTAGATGGATAACTCAGTAGCAAAGAAGATCAACCTTTGCTCCCAATGTTGGTAGCTTCTAAGTCGGGCTCATCAACCCGCCAATGGTAAATACCTTGCCACTAAAAAAAGCTTCATATAGCAAATTAAGTAGAAGCTAAACAATTCTATGGCCAATGTTATATACCTTAAAAGAAAATAGAGTGAATTAAATAGAAACATTTTCATTGCATGAATATAGCATCATTCGGACTTTGGAAAATACAGATTGAAGTTACTTTCTTCTTCCCGATTCGTGTCTACTATCATAGAGTTGTCATGCCTTTGAGTAGAAAGGAATACATCTACTTCCTACTTGGCTGGAATGAATAGAATAAGCGAGATGGAATGGGTTGCCAATGTTCTTTAGAGGATGCATCAAACGCTTTTTGAACAAAACTCTTGAAATTTTCTGCTGTCATCATTTTGCCATTGCAGTACAATCATGAAGAAGCAAATCACTTAAACTATTTGGCCTGGATAAATCAAAACAAATGGTTAAGCATACTAACTTTAGATTTCTCAAGCTTTCCTATGAGACAAATACCTTTCAAAAATGACCCTGCAGGTGCATCTGCATCTGTTTCTGCTGTCTCCTTGCTGGATGGCCGCTGTGGTAACAGCAACCGTGCAGGCTTGGGTAACTTCTGCTTCTTATACCACTGCAATCAATTTTCCCTTAACGAAAATAATCAAGGGTCTCTTATTGATAGATAATTTCAACAATGTAACCACAACTATAGACATGGCACACTATTATTAAATCTCAAGAACGTATTAAATCTTGAAAAGCACAAACCTTTATTAAAAGAAATAGGAGCAGGCAGCAGAACGGGCAAGCATTGGAACCTTCGTTGTGGCTGGCAACATGGTAACAGCTTCAACAACATAGTCATTAAACGGAAGTTTAGTCCTTTTGTCCATGCATGCTGTCAAAAACTCCTTTTTAAGGACAGGCACCTTCAAGGCCCTGCACATACAACCACAAATAATAAGATTTCCAAGCTCTGATAAAAGTTTCTGTTAGAAAAAAGACGAAGTCCACACCTGCTGAATGCCTGACACCCAGTTTGTTGATGTCGGATATGCTGGCAGGGGACTTCTGCCTTCCGGATCTGCACTGACGGCCAAGCAGGGGAGCAAAGGAGGTCGACTCTGATCTCCTCCTAACAGCTCGACCCCTTTCTTCCCAACCCATCTCTTCATTCTCTTTTCTGCATATCCCGCCCATCTCCGGCATCATTTGTGGCCCAAATATGTTGTCTCTTACTTAGAAATCTTCTATCTAAACCAGCTACATATATATTCCAAATGCCATATATTTCTTTCTGATGCTTCAGTTCTACAATGGTCTTTTGTTCTTGCAGGGCACTAAAGCTGGCTAAGCACAATCTACAACCTACAATCCACCAGAGCAAAATGTTTCTGTTAAACACTCCTTCCAGGAAGATGATTATGCAGACATAATTTTACATAGATACTTTATAATCAAGATGCTCCTGCCCAAAAGCTAATACGAAAATGCTAACCTTAGGAAATCTATGCAGAATAGAGATGGTGAACTTGAGCTCCAAGAAGAGCCTTCAAATTGCAATCCAGAACCAGGAAGCCCCTAAGCAAACTGCTTAGCATGCCCTGAACCAAACTCCGGCCATATGATGTTGTAGAAGTTCGTCTGATCACTTCAAGTAGAACCCAACTGATTAGATCCTTGAAAATGGCATGGTCTCATGTAATATTGCTCCAGACAGGATTATAATATTTAGAGATAATAACACAGGAATACTACAGCCAGAGATGAAAGTTTGGAGCTTCAGTTTAGGCTTTAGAAGAGAAGCTTCTCCTTCTGCCATAGCCGTGGAGCTCTGCCGAAGATATAACCCTTCCAAAAACTGGGTAATCAACAGATGAGATCCACTCCACAAAACTGGCACGGGATCCCATAGCCCGGCATAATACTATCAGGTGCCACGAAACCAAAAAATGAAGGTCCTGGCCCCTGGGCACATCAGCTTAGCGGAGCCGCAAGCAGGGGATGCCATCACTGTTGGAAGCAACAATCCACCATGGTCATCGCCATAGGAAAAATCCGGGACCATGGAAGGAAAAATCCGGGACCGTGGAGCTTCTGTTGGTTCATGCATCATTGTGGCCTCTTCCTGAAGGAATCCGACGGCCTCTTCCTAACCCGTCGCTAGAGCTATCTGAGCCGTTCACTTTCAGGTTAAATCTCAACCGCCCAAATTAGGGCGCGGTGCACTACTTACGCCAAAAGCGTTGCTGGGCATAAGTTGAGAGCCTGTAAATGCTTTGGGATGCAGTGAGAAAAGCCCTATCCCTTTCCCTTTCCCTTTCCCTTTTGCTCTATCCCGCATTTCATTTTTTCTCTTATTTCCATGCCTTTTGCACATTTGTTTTATTCTCTTATTTCCTATATCCATTTTCCTCTTTTGCCCACCCTTTCTCTCTTGCCCCTTTTCTTTTCCCTTTTTTCCCTTTCTTCACCATTTTCCTCTTCCCTTTTCTCTCATGCCCTTCCCCCCTTCCCTTTTCTCGTTTCCCTCTTTCTTTTTCCTTGTGACCCTTACCTAGGTTTCCTTTCCCCCTTTTCCCTTTCCTTTTTCTTTCTTCTCACTTTCCCTTTTTCTATGCCCCTTTTCTTTTCCCCTCTCCCCATCCTTTTCTTGTTCCCCCTTGTCCCTTCCCTTTTCCCCATTTTTCCAACCTTTCACTCTTCCCCTTTTCTTGATGCGTTTTTTCCCTTCCCTTTCCCTCTCTTTTTTTTTTTTTCCCTTTTCCTATGCCATTTGTCCCTTCCTTTTTCCTCTTTTCTCAACGCTTCTCTTTTTCCCCCTTTTCCCATGCTTCTTCCTTTTCCCATGCTTTTTTCCTCCTTCCCTTTTCCATGCTTTTTTTCTCCTTCATTATCTCCTTTTTTCAACCTTTTCCTCTTTCCTTTTTTTTTTTCATGCCCTTTTCATTTACCTTTTCCACTTTATCTCTTCCTCCTTCCCTCGTGCCCTTTTCCCAGGTCCCCTTTCCCTTTTTCGTTTTCCATGCCTTTTTCTCTTCTCTTATCCCCACCCTTTTCCCTTTTCCTTTTACCCTTTTCTCTTTTCCCCATGCCTTTTTGCTCTTCACATTCTCTCTTTCCACTTCCCTTTTCCTTTTCCCCCTTTTCATTTACCCTTTCCCCTTAAGAGATCGAAGCATGACCAATCACCGTGTTGGTAAGTCGTGCAATAAATCTAGGCCTTTGGATGCATCCAGATGATCTCGGCCATTCAAATTAGGGCTCGATGCACGACAGACTTACGGTATAACATTATAATATAAGAAGATAAGATAAGATAAGATAGCACCAACAACATGCAGGTGTATGAAATCTTCTTCAGCAGCATCCTTAGGCACATTGACAAAA
This sequence comes from Isoetes taiwanensis, assembly GCA_021234155.1. Lineage (NCBI taxonomy): Eukaryota > Viridiplantae > Streptophyta > Lycopodiopsida > Isoetales > Isoetaceae > Isoetes > Isoetes taiwanensis. The sequence goes on from JAJEKV010000794.1 coordinate 29,128, forward strand.
TGTGGTAGGGTGGTCTTCTTCTGGTCCATTCCATCAATAACAACCGATATGTAGTTGAGTGGTTGTTCAAGTGCTTTCTTCCTATGTTTTGTCAATTTTCTCCTTTCCAAAGATTGTTGTTCTCTGTGCTTGTGCAGCTTCTCTTTCAATTCATCGGAAACGAAAATATGTTCAGGAAAGAACTTGTTTTTAAGTAGAATTAGGCAAGAACACGTTTTGAAAGATTACTTTTAGTGTGAAGTGTCCTTGCATTTTGTCTCTGAGCTTTTAATTCAGAGCATGTAGCACAAACAGACATCCGGTGCTTTCTAGGAATGGACACGTGAGAAAACTCTTTTTTCCAGAGCACAGTGAAGTAAGAGTAGTAGACATGGCGTGCTCCAGCCTCAACACATATATCCTTATAACTGTCGTAGACTTCACGTTTCGTGAAGTTGTCACTCAAGTGGTACATAGGGCTGTTAGGGAGTTTCTCGCATGACTCCTTAAAGAAACCTTCCATCTAGGAAACACATTGAAGGGCATGAATTCTGGATATACCTCCTGAATGGCAGTAGTCATTAATGCCTGGATTCTTATCAAGCCCTTTCTTCAGGCGGTCAAGTCGTTTGCTGCCTAAAGCATGAATCAATTTAAAGGTCGCTTTGATGACGGTGTGGCCACCCAAATTGTGTAAGTAAACCTTTCACCATAATCTGGCCTAATATTGAAGGCTAAGTAGCCCCTTTGGTCTAGCAGAGTCATTGAATCCAGAATCATCACGAATCAACCCTCAATTCCCTTTAGTCCAATCTTAACCAAACAACATTGAGAACAACAGATTGCTTTGTATGTGTTGCCTCAAGTGAGCCTCGGCCCATGAGTTTCTTTCTTCTTTTGGGTTGTACATGCTTTCTTGTGTAAGTTTCGCTTAAGATTCTTACTTGGAGGAGCTTTGAATTCGAACATAGAGTCTTGTGGCTTTGGTAGGTCCTCGTATGAGAGATTAACATGAGGTGTTTCTTCGTCCGAGAGATCAACAAGTGGCGTACTAGTAGATGCTGAGAGGTTTGGTGTGGGCATGTCCTGGGGGGAGGTGCTTTCCTCTCCTCAAAAAAGTAATCGAGGTTGGTGACGTAATTGACCAGCTCCTGAAGTGTCGTAGAATATATAGGAGTTGCATGGCGCTGACTGCTCCCACTTGTTGTAGTACCAATTAGCGAAATGGATGGAGTTGGCGTGATTTGCCTCCGGGGAGGCAGCCTTACTTGGACTATGGCGACGCATACTAAAATGAACCGGAGGAGGTAGTCCGAGCTCAAGCCCGTGTGGTGGAGTAAAACGCATTGGTGGGGGCAAATGACGCTCGTGAGCCGGGGTGTGGTGGAGTAAATTGAACCGGGGTGGTGGAAGCCGAGGTGGTCGTGGCCGGAGTAAACCAACAGAAGCGGGGGTTTGAATATCGGAGGCGAATTTTCGTGGGCTACTTCCCCTCGTGTCGGGCTTGAGGAGGTAATCGTGATAAATTTATACTAATGTGAAGAGCAGACGGTATAAATTTATACAGAGAAGGTATAAATTTATACATAGAAGGGAAGCTTGAAGCAGCAGACTGTATAAATTTATACAGAGATGGTATAAATTTATACAGAGATGGTATAAATTTATACAGAGAAGGGCAACAGAGAATGTAAATCGTGATAAATTTATACGAAAACTCAACCTTATGGAGAAACGCTATACAAAACTGGGCAGACTTTAAGAAAGGTACTTTAAGCCCTACCGGCCAACCCTATTTTCTATATACGCAGCTTTCCTGAGTCGGCGATATGCCAAGCGCTTTTATATACTCCCCCTATTTGCTCTCCGGAACGTCTATAAGCGAATCCATATTGTCATGGCCACGTAAGTCTACTTTCCGTACTGTTCTAGTTTCCTTTTGTTTTAATCTGTTGAGTGTAAGCGCCCACGGTATAAATTTATACCGATATGGTTTCGAATCCAGATAAATTTATATCGCCACAGCACGAAAGTGGTATAAATTTATACCGCGGTAACTCGCTACGTATAAATTTATATCGCCGAAAGAAAGCGGTATAAATTTTATACCGCTCCGCAACACATTCGGGTATTATATGCCCCGAAAGCCGAAGCAGTATAATTTATACCGCTCCGGCAACACATTCTAAGATAAATTTGTACCGCCGTGCTCGAACGGTTCGAACCAGATAAATTTATACCGCCAGGTTGGTGGCGATAAATTTATACCGCATGAAGTTCCGCGAATCCAGATAAATTTATACCGCTCGTGCTCGAGGCGTATAAATTTATACCCCGAGTGTTCTGCAACGGTTTAAATTTATGCCTCTCGTGCTCGAGGTGTATAAATTTATACCGTTCCAGAACAAGTGCGGTATAAATTTATACAGAGGCTAACATTTAAGGTTTCTATTCTCGTAACGTTCCGAGTGTGTAAAACAATGTCCTGAACCATAGTAGTTTAGTAATAATGTTGTATTTTAAAGGTTAAATGACACAAATAAAGGGTTAAAATAGTGTGCATTTTAGGTCCTTTAAGCCAGTTTTCTTATAGTTAAAGTGTCCAAAATAGTGGTAAAAAACTGTTCTTTTGGTGTAAAAATTGGTTTTTTTGCTTCTTTTCAGCCAAAAGATCAAGTTCACACAGAGAGGCCAATCATCAAAGGCGAATCCACCAGAGCCACAAACATACGAATTGACAGACCAGACGTGGTACGTACACAGGGGTGCAAGAGAGCGCAAACCCACAGAGGCGTACCTTTATTTGTGTAACCAGTCAGGAAGGGGAAAGTTTACCAGAGATGATTACTACCCGCCGGGGAAATGATAACCCTTTTCGCAAATGTGAGAAAAAAATGAAGATGAGATTTTTATGAAGTGCAAAAGAATGACAACGGGTGAAGTCTTTTATATTCTAAAAAAAGAATGCTACGCGATAAGCTTGTGCAAAACCTAAAGACGCCCATGATTACATGGCGGAAAATTACAAGAATGGCTATGTAAGTATGTCTTAGTGGCTTCGTGTGTATAAATTTATACTGGCCATCTTTCTAATTGGCCCCTCAGACATAGACATAGTGACATTCTCATCCTCCAGTAGTACTTTGTGAAGAAAAAGAAATGGTTAAGGGTCTTTGGTACCCACTTCCACAAGAAGATGTCGAAGGATCGTGTCTCGAACAAGAGGAGGAAGAGGAGGAACCGGTGGTGGCAAAGGGGAAGGGTAGGAAGCATTCCCCGTAGTAGATACACCTCCTACAAAAAAAAGAAACCAAGAACCACAAAGACCTTGACCATAGAGGAGCCAGCTCTCCATGTAAGGCTCCCCGGAGTCGACACAGCGCCCTCTCGACAAGTCAAGTGCCATTCTAAAGAGGGTTAATGAGACCAAACTCCTCAAGCAAACCATCTCTTTGACTCTAAGCACTATTAAGAGGTCACCAAAAAATGAAGATGGGGTCAGAGTGCTTCAAGTCAGGAAGCTGTACGCGGCACATGTGGCTAACCTTAAGCAAAGAATGAGAAGGAATCCTCATGCGCATGTGTCGCCACTAGTTGTGATGGTTGATATAAGTCGCAACCAATTAAAAAGATTACAAGAAGGCGTACTTTGAAGATTACATCTATTATGTCCTTGGAGGCACACACAGTTACAAGGCAAGAAAAGAACTTTCAAAGGAAGAAAGCCGTAACGAAGTGTGGAAAAGCGTGGAAGCGCATATTTACGTGGGTGTAGCAGACGAAGAGGCAAAAGTCATTGCCGTGAGTCACAATCTCGACAATGACTTTAGACTAAAAATGAGCCACAAGATCCGTTTCATGCACCGAGAGTACGTGGATTTCAAACAAATGCATGGAGAGGACTTCAAAAACAAAAGAACAAGCTTCAAGAGCCCGAGAAGCCTGCGGTGACAGAAAGTGTCACGCTTATGATTCCCCGATAAGAAGCCCATTATGGCCGTGGAAACAATACGATAATCGCCAGCTCGCCGAGATGGTCAAGTAAGTAAATGCTTTAATTCAGTCTTTTGTAGTATGTTTAGCGTGGTTAGAAGTGTGTACTAGCCGGGTCACGGTATAAATTTACCGTGCCCGGGCACGGTTTAAATTTAAACTGTCCCCAGGTCATGGTATAAATTTCTACCGGGCCACGGTGATAATTTATATCAGGACTGGCACGGTGATAAATTTATACCGCGTCCGTGAGTCACCGCGGCGCATTTAGACAAAAAAAGAGATCTGCGGCAACAAATTCTCTTACGCCATTCAACAGCAAACTACTTGCGTTTGACCATTTACAGGTGTGGGATCTTCAAGAGAGAATTTTTTGTATGTTCGAAGATGGTGAGCTTAAAGAACAAGCTAGCTCCGCAGGAAAGAAACCAAAAAAAGGTGGTGAATCAAAACAAAAAAATATGAGCATTGTACCCTGGACGCAGTTACAGGGTCTAAAAAGCAAAGAAATGCATCTGGTGCACTCGATGTATATGGTCATGCTTCATCCTAAAGTGGCTTTTAGTTATCCCTGAGCAGTCTGGCGATGGTATGTGATAAATTGCTCCATCCTAAGCTATCTATCTTGTGGCGGCAGATCATTCATAGATGCGTATGGGTAAACACTGTTGTTCATAGATTTCGTCCAGAAGTTTCTGTGATCTTCCCTCTTTGCATGCAGAGGAATGAGACAATTGAGCACTGCTTTTTATTGTGTCACCATGTTCGACTTGCTTGGTAGTGGCTTTTGAGCCTTTTCCATTGTGACTTGAATAGTCAGCAGGTCCTATTGTCAGTCTATTCTAGTTCTTGGGACAAGTTGGCAAAGAGGGCTTTCCACTTAGCATCTGCTTGGATCATCTGGTCCACCTGAAAGAGACGAAATCTCCTCACCTTCAAGGGACATGTCTTTTCAGATACACAAATGTTTAATGATGCTCGTAGTCGTATTGTAAAGGCGTATAAGTGTTCTTCCTTAAAGGATGACGTCAAGAGTGTCATTTGGGAGCGATATGTTCAGATTCAGGCTTACTCATAGCAAACAGTTGTGCTCGTGGTGATATGTATTCTCTGCTGTTCTGTGTTATGTATGTGGTGGGTAGTGTTGCTCTAGTGGACATCTTCTCCAATAGGTTTTGAGTCCCCATGCACTCTTTGTATTCTTTTGAGTAATGAAGGTCCATGTTCATAAAAAAAAAAAAAAAAAAAGGTTAGCTAAAGTTATTATAGTCAAATAGAAATATGCAACTAGTAATTTATTCCCTGCCTAATGCCACAAAAACAAATAATGTGCTAACACACTGTGGATTGCCCATCGAAATATACTTATCATAAAACAACATTGAATCTGCTCAAATTGGGTAAGCTTTGTTTAGGCTGGATTTCATACCAAGGAATGCAATCACAAATAATCCTCTGTTTTATGAGTGCTGATGCAAATATGGCTTCACAACAAAGAGGTTTTGTATTGTATAGGCAATTCCTTTTGCAAATAGAGGGCCCCTTTTTGTTCATGTATGCTAGTTGGTTAGAGTTGCCCTCGATTCCAGGCTTCCCACAAATCTTTTCTCTATTCCCCCTTATTCGATTTATTGGCTAGTCCATTGGGTTAGCAGTCCGTCATATGTCCTCATAGATGCTGGCAATGTGGTATCTGTCTGTCTGCCTGCCTGCCAATTTGTTTGTCTGCATGTCTGTCTGTCTTGTGAATGTGCTTATATAAATGAGGATTTGCTTTTGATTGGGTATGCCTTCAATTTTTACTCGGCATGTTGGAGAAAGGCTATAGATATGATCACTCCATGCTCCTTCTTTGTGGTCGCCAGAGGCCATGATCGTGATATGACCCAGAAGAGGGATGAAGCCAAAGGAATGATCTTAAATGGCAAACTCTATGTTCTTGGAGAAGAGCGAGTTGGGAGAAGAAGCTATTGCTCTTCAATTTGCTGCTGGTCGTGGTGGTGCCGAAATGGCATCCCCATTGCCATTTCCCTATACATCCCAAACTACATGGGCAAAGCTACTGCTCGCAATCCATATGTATGTTGTTATTTCAACCTCTGAGAAGCAAGTAAGAAGAGGATAATATATGTTAATAAAAATCTTACCTCAAGCATATCACCACAAAATACTGCAATAATAGCAACAAATTTCTTTTTCCCCTTTGTTAACATCAACTATGGCAAGTGTTCCTTTTTTTTATCCAAAACTATTGACAATTGAAGCTCCACATATGTTTGTGCTGCCTGCAGTGTGCATTCAGAAAGTCCCATTGTCTAGGAGTTAGATACACATATATTAAACAAAAAGCCCAGCTTTGTACTATTTGGAAATTCGGAAGCTAGGACTCTTCGAATAGAACATGCTGTGAAGGAGAATGAGAGAACAATCTTGCCTGCAGTCCAATGTTTTTGTCTAATTTCTATATCTACTTTTTTTGCCAGAACCTTAGATATGATCTTGTTTTGAGATCTTGAGATAGCATCAAGAGAGCCCCCCCAAAAAAAAAAAAAAGAAAAAAACCCCACAAACATTGACACGCCGTCATCCTTTCACCCATCAAATCCTTGCATAAAAGACAAGAAATAAGGCTACATTTGATATTAAGTATTTCAATGATCACGTTCCTTGTGACCCCATTACAATCTCACCATATACATCTTGCAAATAAACTAAAGCAATATAAACCGAAGTCAACTTGCAATTCTATATTTTAACGCAAAAAAACCATTTGTAGACTCTAACATGTCATAGCTTATTCACCACCATGTCATGCACATCAAATCAACCACAAGGGTTTATTGAAAAAGAAAGTTTTTTTTGTTGTTGTTGTGGGGGGCTAATAATAAACATTGTATGTTTTTCTTAGAACTAGAAGAGATAACGTGAGCTATTAGGCCCACAAAGACTTATTCCCATGGTCTTGATAAGAAGCTTCATCAAACTAAATGGAGGCCCACATAAAAGATTTTTTTTTTTTTTGAAGAATATAGGAATATATTAAACCACTAGAATGTGATCAAGTACAATGATAAGTGTGGTGCTAAGAAAATGAAGTGCCCATCATGATTCACAACTGTAAGAATGTCGACCAAATTTCCCGCTTTAACTGCGGCTGATAAGCTTGAGACTTGGTAAGCCCGCCACAACTTATGCCTCAAGATCGGAACCAACCGAAAAGGGCTAAGCACCGATTCTCAAAGACCTTCGCCTCCGCCTTTTCCAAATCAACCACAGAAGCCAAGCTCGCGATAAATGGAACGCCGGCCTTGGCCACTGACCAACCGCTAGGAAAGACTCCCATGAGAAGCTTCGATCGCACTGTTGAAGACCCAAAGAGGGCTCTCACCCAGACCAAGCCCCCTACCTCGCATAGGACAAAGCAAAGGCTCAATGGTCTCTACGCCCCCACATAGAGGGCATGTTTCCGCCACACCGAGGCTTGAACCTCGTAATTCTGGGACATTCACCCCGAGGCTACGGTGCAAGATCCGGGCCATAAAAGGGTAATGGATTTTAGGAGGAGGCAATGTATTCCATGCCCACTTCCACATGGCGGCCACTTACTCCCCGGAAGCTTAATGACCACTTATCCGGCGGTAATGTGTCCCTGCCGCCAGAAGCCCATAAGCCGATGCTACAACCGAGATGCATCAAGTCCACTATGCGACTTCCAAACGCGATTGACTTGAGAAGACAATCGCAATGGAATAGCATTCGCATTCTCGCCCAAGTCCAATGTCCCAACGCCAAGGCCAAATCGATCCCTAAAAACTCCCACGCCGCCAGTGACCCTCCCAATACTGGGCCCACGGATGGATGTTACCCCCGCAAAGAATCCATCGGCGCCGAAAGTACGGGGTGTAGGGAAGAGGCCAAGGAGATGCGTAATCCAAGGGTACCCAAAGAAAGGGCGATGAGGCTACCATACACCTGCTAGGGTCCAATGAAAAGAGAACCTTGACCACCTTCCAGGCCTTGAGGAGACCTTTAAGAAAAGGCGAAGCATGAGGGAATGGCCGCAAATCCTCAAACAGAGCCCACGGCAACTGAGCCGGAATTGCTGGCTTCCTAAACACAATAGAGTGGCGAAGCGACTGTGCCAACAGAGCCAATCCTGGGGATTGTTGCTCCTGCAACAACTGCCAGATGAATTTCGACACCAGAACCTTCGTGTGCAAGGACACATCAAGCATAAAGATTTGATAAGTCTTAGAAACTTCATCAACTATTGGAGAAGGTTATGAATGTGTTGTGGGATATATGCCAAGGCATGGCGATTCAAGATTGTAGAGACGCATTCTCATTGAATCCATCCCCAATACGACCACTACTGTGGATAGTTATAATTATCATCTTCAAATGTATATCAGCAGCAATGAGTAGCTACAAATTTGATGTATCAATTTTTTCAACTATAGGAGTTGCTGTGCTCATCCCACTTGCGATTATTATTGCACTTAGGCTCATGCCCGCCCCAAAGCCAACCGTGCACAAACAACCTCCCAGTGCTTGGTCAGACCTTCATCTTGAAAAGCAAGGACCTCCTTGGGGCTATATCATCATGTTTGTTCTTTATTTTGTGTTGTGGAAGATTTTCTCACAAAATGACGACAAGAACACAGACAAGAAGTAGATTCATGCAGTCTAAATAAGTTTTACGAAGAGATGTTATTCTTTGGCTTTTTATGGTGATGATGTCAAAGGGAATGGCATTCTTATAAATTCAAAAGAGGATTATGAACTAGCCATTGGGTTGGATATTACATAAAGAATGTTGTATAAGATTCATGATCCAAATCTTCATGAACTTGTCCCGCTTGTGGACAACAAGACAAAATAAAATGGTTGTAAATTTATCATAGGATCTTTATGAACCTCTCCTTCTTGTGCAAAAATTGATGGTAAATTACATAAGACCAAATTACATGACCACTATTTATTGTAAGAACGAAGTAAAAATCCTAAGATTTTCTTTTCAAAAGTGATAACCACCTTATTTGTCCAAAATACTATATTTTGGATGATAAAATGCTTAGAAATAGCCATTCTTGCATTCTTGTTTTCATAATAAAAAAAAAAAAAAAAAAAAGGAAAAAGGGAAAGAGAAGAAATAGTAAATATTGGCACGATGATTCTAACTTGTCATGATGGTTCTAACATGTTGTCAAAAGATGCCACGGGCATATGTTAATCAATAATTAAAATGTATTAGAGATAGGTTTTTACCCTTTTATCGCGATCAATTTCGTAATCACAATCATCACCGATAAAACATGAGGGCTTCTATATTGAGTCATGGGGTTCTCTCGTGGTTTGAAGCCATCTGGCTATTGTCTCTTTTTTTTTCTTTTTTGCTAAGCTAAAGGTATCCTAATAAAGTGCATCAAATCCAATGAGAATGAAGAGATAGTACCTTCAACATATGTCACACAAAGTTTCAAAAGGTTAGATTGCAAGAAACATGGGAATGAACATTCATTACCAAGTAAATAAACTACATATTTTTCTCGTTCGTCTTATAGGTGGAGTCATGTCATAAAGCTCTATCCTTTCCAAATCTCAACAAGGCAACCCTATGGACTTGAGTCATGACCCCAAGTTGAAAGATATTTGCATTGCTCATAGTGGAATACACTTTCAAGGTGACCCACATATGGATGCTTGTTGGAAGGTCTTCATGTAACTTCCAAACAGATTGAGCCACATGCTTATCAATATTTTAAATTTCATATATCTTTAACATGAAGCCCATCCAACCCAACAAGCTCCTTCTTCAAGTTAACCCTTTCTTGATGGATGTTCAATTTAGGATGTTAAGTAATACACTTATTTGATGCATTCCTTTTTCTCGGCTATGAGGCATGGACCCAGGCTATACCTCAACCCTTTCTCAAGAACAAGTGATCTACCATGGCAGACGTACATGATCCCTTTTTTGGTAAGTTATTTGAGTGCAATTTGGAATGAACCCCACGATTACCCTCTCCCCTTTCAACTCGTTTTCTTCTTGTACCCAGAGGCGCTCGTCGACCTTCCACAACATGGATGTCTTCATATTTATCTTCGGGGCTGTAGCTACACCAATACCTTTGGTGCACAATACAAACTGAATTAGCAATGATTTAAATTCCAATTGAACTATTCTAAACAAAGGGACAAACATAGCTTTTGAGTGTCAAATATGAACCTTTGCCAGGTTTGGATGGTTCTTTATCCCTTTGAATGCTTCTTATGTAGAAATTGCATGTTGCTTCCCCACTTTTCTGCTCTCCAGCTATGAAATCCTTAACCCATGAGGTGGGAATATGGCAGAGCCAGCTAGTTGGGTTCCTCCCTCTTGAAGATCCGAGACCTGATGTTCTTCCATTGTCCAAGGTAGTCGGCTATGGTCAAAAGAACCTTCTGCAAGTTCGATTTGCCAAATGTCTACTTGCAGTTGCCAAAAAATTGAAATCTGAGTTCATGGGGCTACACAAAAAATCGAACGAGGAGGTTCTTAGCACTTACCTCCTAAATCTTCTCATCGATGTCTATTTGAAACTCCACATAGAGATCTCCCAAGCGCCATCCTGGAAGAACAGATTCAAATTGGCGTCCAGGCCGTCATCAGGGTAGGGCAAACAAACGAGGGTGATTTTGTGGGACGATATGGATGGTCGTTTTGTGAACACCATATTTTATGGATCGTATATGGGTTGAAGATGTTAAAACCGAAGCATGAGAAACAATTGACGATTTGGAGTCAGTTCGATATAGTCGTGCAAGAAGGTGTGATACTAGCACGTATTAGGCTTGTAGACATTTCACCCAATGATACTACACTGCGAAATAAATATGGTATGATTCTGGCGGAGGGAATAGCCACGGACATGATTCTATGGCAGGGGATAAGACAAGTGGATATCCCTTCAGGTGAAATGTTATGGAGGTGATTCCACAGGTGAGAATAGCCGAATCAACGGCTCCAACTACCTTGTCGAGCGAATGACCAGGATGGCATGCACAATAGGTGTCAGGTGTCAGTCTGGCGCCTGGGTTACCATACGCGATGAACCGAGAAGTTGGTGATTCCATCTAGCAGAATATCTGGAAGATTATTTCGTCCGATGGAATATGCCACTGGAGATTCATATTCTAGTGGGTGATACCATCTGACCGGATAAAATATGTGTGATCCCATCTGGTGGGATAAAATGTTGGTGAGCCTGTCATGAGGTATTTTTAGATGTGATTCTCCTGGAAAGTGTTAATTGGACGTCTGGGATGCTCCCAGCAAATGGATGACTGAGATCCATTGAAAAGTACCTGAAAATATTAGGTACCCAAAACGGGGCATCAAGAGGGCGAGCAGGCTCTCCAACAGGTAGGCTTATGAACCTAGGTAAATGGACCCCTAGGTAAATGGGCCCCTAGGTATGCGGGTCCGTATGAGATTTTGGAACGCATTAGAAGGGTGGCTTACAGGTTGGAATTATCTTCGCATTTGAAAGTACATAACGTCTTCCACGTGAGTAATTTGAGGAAGTATGTTTTTTATCCTTCCCATATGTTGGGCGACGATGATTTATTAAGCAGGGAGAACTTTTTGTACCCCCGATCGGAGCGTACTTTGCGAGAGGAGACCCATCGCTTAAGGAGGCAAGGGTAAAAGCATGAAAGGGTGTACGTACATCGTACTGAATTGAAGGACGAATTTGTGCTTTTTTGGGGTACATTTTAGATGTACATCAAGATACTATGGTTTGTCGTTTTGTGTCAGATATGCAATGATTGCAAGATCATCCCTGACATTCCCCCCGAAATTCTTGGTTAACCACCGAACCACCGAACCAAATTGAATGGATCCGTCCCTCCTTCCGAAATTCCCCTTTCACGGGGGAAGAACACCGAAGGAATTTCGAAACAAACACATGTCAATCTGTTCATGGAGGGTGAGAATTCCAATGGAAGTGATGGTTCCCTGCCGCAAGTATGCCGACATTGGCCAGATGTTATGCCACAAAACAAATAAAGAAGCGTGTTGGATGGTCGGTGGATTGCATCCTCGATTCGCCGCAAACGGCCGTCGAGATCAAAGATTAGTTTTTGTGATCGTTTGTTGCAAGATGACGTGCTTTTTTCGTTTTCGAACCTCAGAATTGGAAATCCTTCGAAGTTATTGTTATGAAATCAATGATCGTAAACTTGAAAGATGGACTTCAAGAAGTAAAAGTCCGCTAATAGCAAAAGATAAATTGGCCGCAAAACATTCACATCGTTATCAATGATTGTTGGAAAAAAGGAGATATAAACAAGAATGTTTCTTCAAAATTGCTAAAGATACGACCAAGAAATTTATCCAAAGCTGCAGCAAGAAGGAAGATAATGTCATTAAGTGGAGCAAATGTATGGGCTTTGGCGGGGAAGGATGCCAAGATCAAATAGAATCGATGATTCAATCAAATGTCGAGGTTCGTGGAATTTTGGCTTGACAATACCAAAGTTTCACCAAAGGTTAGAGATGTCATGAAGAGGAGAACACAAGCAATACAATACCTTGATATCTCACGGGTTTGCTCTTGTAATTGAATCAATTCAGTCTTGGAGTTTATGTTTTCTTCCAAAATTCTTTTCATGACATTCTAGTACATTCTGTACATTCTAGTACATTCCGTACATTCTAGTTCTCGTTCGAAAGTGACTGTTAATGAATACACATGGTTCTCATGAAATGTATTGCATTTTACATTGTTTACATAGTAGCAGAAATCTTGGTGATGATGTGCTATTAGGTACTTTTTAGATGTACATCCATTATCATTACATGTCCATGCAAAATGCATTTACATGTACTTGAATATCAAAATTACATCATTCTACATTTTAGTGTACTTTCGGGTAATGAAGCCAAACAAATCGGACATATGTACATTAGTTGTACTAATATTGTAACATTAATGTGATGTACTAATATTGGAACATTAATTAGATGTACATTGGATGTACATTGGATGTACATTGGATGTACATTGGATGTTGATTGGAATCGTATCGTACATTAGATGTATCTAGCCAGTACATTAGATGTACATTAGATGTCTAAAGAATGATCGATTGGAACTGTTGGATGGACATTTTATGTACATAGAACATACATTAATTGTACAATAGTATAGTTCAATACTCTTTTGGCATCCGTTTGCCGACATCATTTTGCTAACATGGTCTTTAATGCTTTTGTTATTGCGATACCGAGCTTTATCAGCGGTTTGTATATCGAATCCCGATACCAAAATTAAGCCGACCCGGTTCGGTATCTGAAACCTGATTGCATAAGGAAATTGAAGGAGAGAAACACATGTTGTTGTGTCAAACATGAGCAAGCGTATCTGTCTGTAAAGGCCTTCAATGATATGAGGAGATCCCTACATGTTAATTGCACTTGCGGCTGTAGTGTTCAGGCATCCCAAAGAAACAATGGAGTATGTCAAGCAAACAAGAAAACTTTTGATAATGTTAGTATCTTGTGGAGGTCAGCGGTTTGCGAGAAATATGTGACGGATGAATGGCATAAACTAAAATGCATCAAAGGCTTAATGTGATGAATGTGGAGTGAAGAAATTAGACATCCGTCCAAACGAGGAAGATGGAATTCGAGAATGTGGACCGGGCAAGTATATGCATATGTCAATGAGCCATCCAAAAAGGTACATCCGTAAGGCTTAGATTAGTTGATCGGAATGACAAAGCATCTGCTTTGTTAAAGAACATGAAAAATCAGCTTGCTAAGTTTACGATCATAACTTTACAAAACATTAATCGGGCAGAGCAAAGCGGTTTAAAAGATGTGTTGAGAAACTCCCGGGATAATAGTGTGTTGTCCGTTGTTGACTTTGCGAGAGAACTACACATTGAAACCGAGGGGACAGTGCAATCCGAGCATTGGAATCTGATCAAATTAGTATTTTGGTCCATATTTCAATGATGAAAATAGAAGGTAAGCTTAAAAAAAAAAAATAAGTGCATTTCTATGTTTCGGGATGGCCGGGAAGCATGACACTCATTTTGTGCAACATGGTTTTAAATTACATTTTGGGGTGGCTTAAGAATAATGGAGGTGGACACATAAACCTTCATTATGTGTGGTCGGATGGTTGTGCATCTCAATTCAAATCAAGACGCGTGCATGGTATGGAATCTGTAGATACCATGTTGAAAATAAAATTCGAAAGTGATATGGAATTTCTTTGGATCCGCCATGGGAAAGGCACACATGATGGCGAGGCTGGTATAGCAAAGTTGTGGCTTGAGAGCGAAAGCAGAGAAAACAAAATGGCATGCCGGTGGCAGTGAAAACGGCTTTTATGCGCTTTTAAGGGCCAAGGAATCGGATTGTGAAAGGGTGTTTTGGGAGGTTGGAAAAACAGATGTGAACAGCGTGACAAGCATTCAATTGCAAGACTTTACCGGTACTCGTGAGATACATTACGCGGTCAACTATAAACCAGCCAGATCCAACAAAGTTGCTATGCAGACCACTCTCGTGCTTTTGTGATGCTTGCATTAACTTCAATTGGTTGAATTGTGAGAACATTAAACATTGTGGAGAATGGTCTCTAAAAAGTTTGGAGCCCACAGATCATATTGCCTCTCGTGTTGAAGCTGAAAATGATGTGGAAGTTTTGTATATCAGAGGAGGGCTATTTGGTTTAGATGACACCGTGAGTCGTTTTCAGATGTATTTGTGTCTTTTGCGGCAAAGACTGACAATGTGGAAGGTGTTTCATACTATGTTCTCATGTGCACCTGGGGAAAAGCATGCATTGGAAGAAGATTCAATTGATGACTATGGAAATGAATACTCTGGCGGCACTAGTGTCATTGAAGGACAATATTATGAACTAATCCCAGTCGCCACAATAAGTATAAACTGCTTCCTACTAAGAATGTTTTGGTACCGAGAATCGTGATTGGGGTTCAATCCCATTCAAGAAAGTAAAACACAAGTTGAAGGGGCAAGCAACAAACATTTCACTTGCCGGATGAAGTCCATGAGACATTGTTATCACAACTTCCGGCAATTGTAGATGACATGGACTAAGTCGGATCGTAGTACTTTTTCTGAAATATTGTAATACTTTGTTATAAGAACTCAAGAATGGACTACTTGAAGTGCATTATGTACATCAATGTACATAAGATGTACAATGTGATGTACATCTTATGTACATCCATTGTACATTCCGTAAATCTTATAAAAATTTGTTAAGTGTAAGTTGATTAGAATTGAACACAAGAAAGTTGAATTGCATAAACACTAAAATGGTTTTGATCATGGCAAAGATAAGAAATGGACAGGTTTTCATGTACAAATGGTTGATTTATTTATATTGTGGACATAAATATAACACACCCAAAAATGAGCATGGCTCATAATTCATGACCAAGCTTCAAAATGTCCATTAGGAGCCTGATATCTTATGACTATTGCATCATGTCTTCCAAAGCACGAGATTTGAAGAGATATCCTCTAAAGCAGTAGTCCATGCGGTTTCTATAGCACGCGTGCCAGCGGCAAACCTTTCCATCCTACATAGCCTTTGCATCTTCGGGACACGTGCCTTCCCCAAGGGTTGTGCAACAAGTGATTTCTTTGCCAATATACCTTTCATGGTTGCTCGTTCCTCATAATTTTCAATTTGCTCAACCTTTTCCCAAAGTCCAGTGAAAAAAGATAGAGGCGATAATCGGGTCCCCAACCCTATGTACTTGCAGCTTGTGTTGGTTTGTATTACCTCCGGTGCAGCTATAACTCTATCTCTTAGTTTCTTAATAGTCTTTTGTGTTTCAGTCCATTCATCTACAAAGCAAATGAAGATCACTTAATTATGTATACACACTCATAATTGTACCAATAAGAAAGACAAGAAGAATAGAGTACTCAAGTGCAATGAACAAAAACTTTGATACATATATTCATAACATTTGAATTTGTACATCAGTCAAAGTCCAGTACCAACAATGGGCCGGTCGAGAGGCCAATAACATGATGGCGGTTTCTCCATTCCTTGCTCCATATATTGACTAAATTTAGGCAAAATAGAGCACCCAAGTTGCTGCCATAGTTTGCCCGACAAAATCTGTTCCACCGCCTCGATATGCCATCGGCCGTGCATTAGTCATTGGATGCTCTTTCACATAAACTATACCATCTTCGCCATTTTGAATCCATTAAGCCATGGAATGAGCTCCATGACAAGCAATCGTCACTAGCTAATATCGGTGTCCAAGAGAAAGGACATATGTAGCTTCCTACTGATTCAAAGTGGATTTGTATCTTTTCGTCGTCGATCGAGAACTGTATGTCCATAGTACTCGGGTACTCTTTCCATACCACGTTGACTAATGGTTTCACAAACAACCCCTTTTGAGGTTCAAGAGGGTGTTTGTGTGGCAGTAGTCAACATCGCTCCCGCTGTAAACAAACTTCAAGCTTTATGGAAAAAGCATCACAAATATGTTCCACAATTGGTTGAAGATTTTTAGAAGTGAGTGAAGACCAGATGGCAACATCAAACCCTTCTCTTACAAATGCTAACTTGATGATGCTAACCCCGCCTGCGCAAAAAAAAAAACACATTTCCTATATTAAATTGAAGCTCATCTTCTCGATCTGTTGGTATCTTGAGTTAATATTTTCATTCTTGTGCACACTCTTGCCCAACACGTAATTTAAGTCAAAGATAACGAGCTTTCTCCCTGAATTAGATGATTCACTGTCGGCCAAAGAAAACACTTGAGATTCACAATTTATAATTACATTTCGGACACACAATTGAGAAAACACATTGATAATTACACGATTGTTATTTGCACAGGTGTAAGTGAGACAAATAAATTAATTTTTTTCATTACTTATTGAGTACAAAAAGCTTCGAGCATGGCTCATACAAAGCTGTAATTTACAAACAAGTCAAAGGGACTATCTACCCCGTGTAGGAACAAGCTGCTTGTATATTCATCTCGCCTTCTACAATTAATGCCTCCATTAGATGATCCCTCCGTGACTTGGCATAGGCATCGATGTGAACCAATGGGTGTCATGCATGGTGCACAAGTATTAGAGGACTATACCAACAAATAACTAATAGGAAAATAACATGTTCTACTTACAAAATGGAGCTTTGGCATTGCATCAACCACGGCATCTATGAATTTGTGCATGTAAGCCACAATGTACATGCAAGGGTTGCTGGTACTAGTTTTCTCGCATTTTAGGACGAGAACACGGGAGCATCAAAGTTCTTCCTACCATGGCTTAAGCTGTTGGATCCGAGCATCATGTTATTGATCACAAGCTTATGAAACCCTCGCAAAATTGCAATGTGAGAATAAATCAAGCATAAGAAATTGCAATATGAGAATAATCAAATCATAAAAACAAAACAGAAACTCATACTTTACGGACCACTTTAGCATCGGGTACATAGCCTTTGACAGAGAGAGGATCTCGTATACTTGGGCTAGCTATAGATGGAAAAGAGCTTTTCATTGGACCAGCAAGCACAAGTATTGCCAATGCCACATTTGGGCCTTGGGAGAATTGGAACAAATATGTATTGGCATCTTGCAATCAAAATGCCATCCAGCCCTTCCTTTATGTTAGTGTTACGTGCATCGCCTGTTCTTGAGGGAATTCACAAAATTACGGAAGGTGTCCGGTCGAACAGCAAAAAACTTGTGTTTCCAATCGGATGGAAGAAATTTGCTACAAAGGTACCGCACACAAATCCAGATTACATATTAATACATAAGATGAGTGACTTAGGGAATGAAATAACATAAATATGTTGAAATGCTAGCCTACCTCCCATAGACATCTACCATCTTAGAGGTCAAGTCCGACTTCAGTGGTAACTTCGTCAACATCACTTTGAAAGATAGAGGGTGCGGGCTTAGGAGGACAAATTCCCTATAAGGAGTGAATGGAACCAACCTTTTCGATCGGTTCACTAAATCTGTACAAGGAAAACAATAAAGATTAGCAAAAAGAATATATCTATTGTAATCAATTGTATATTACTCACCTTGTAAATTCATCACTGTTTTCAAAGATCTTCCTCGAGGGCTGCTGCACCTTATTTGTTATCACATCAATAGTTGCTTGTAGATCCTCTTCCTCTTCCGGTTCCGGCTCGAAGGATCGGGATCAGCTTCCTTCACTACTGTGATCGTGTCCTATGCACAAAAAAATGTGGTTAATTACCATAAACGAGATGTTTAACAAAATTAGTTCATCTTGGACATACCTCTTTCTAGGTGGTGGTGGCACTTTTTTGCCCTGGAGATTTTCTTTTAGGAGGACATTTTTTTTGTTCCGGAGATTTTGCCTGCTTTTTTTCCTTTTGGAGTGCCATCACCAAAGATTCTTTTGCCTCCTCTTTGGAGTGGACTCAACTACCAACTCAGCTTCCTCTTCCCCGTATCTCCCCGGGTTAAAATCTGGATCTGCGGTCCTTTGTAGTTTTCGTCATGAAGGTCCAGGGCGGGACCGCAGATGATCTTGAGACGCAAAACTGAATCTTTCTTAGCTTCTCCAATTACTAATTTAGCACTTGGTGATGAAAGATTTTCATTATGCCAGTGATCATTGAAGGCTCCGCGACCGCACACACCGCTTTAGCTTTCTCAAGTGCCATCCTCTCAATTTCCTCAACTTCACTTTGCCATGTTCGAAAGCAGCAATTTGCATTGTTCTATTGCGGTAATGAAAATGTCATTGGTGATCCGGAGCTGGAAGGTAGAGGGGTCTGATTTGGCCCGCTTATTATGCTCAAGAAAAATCAGTAAAGAGAGTCGTCATGCGGATGGCTCAAGAACATCAACCATTAAAGGCATTCGGGATAGGAACGACCTCATCCGCAAACAAACAAATGATCTAAATTTCAATAGACATAAAAGAACATGAAAACAAGAACTAATGAGAAATATATGGTACATCGCCAAGCATGTACATTTCATGTACATAGAATGTACCAAATGTAAGTAACTACATTTAACTATAGCCAAATGTACATGTACATGTTCCTCAATGTACATAAAGGTACATCAATGTACCCGGATGTACACCGATGTACCCGGATGTACCTGTGTATCGAGTTAGGGAATGTAGATCTATGCCAAAAAAGCACATATATGTAAAAATGCACATACTTATGAATCCATCTACTGATGCACTCTAAAGATAAATGCATGTACATCTATTTGCGGATGTAGACTCCATTAGAGACATGTACAACTGATACAACCGCAAAGTCCAAGCTCAAAAATAAAAGCATCAATAAACAAGCAAATATATGCCTATGTACCTCGCTTACGGATGTACACTAAAAGTTATACATGTACAAAGGAATAGCAATGCACCGAAAAGCCATACATGTAGAACTATGCGATTACAATAACAAATATGAATGAAGAGAAATATAAGTTTAAATTAGTTGAGAGCAATGCATACCTTTCACAATGCCAGGGGAAACCAAGCTGAATTCGAATGCCCTCATCCCGGATGCAACCTTTTATGCAATTACGTCTTTCATGGACTGATAACACAAGCGTAAGAGGCAATAAGCATCTCTCGCATGGAGCTATAAACAACAAACCAGGTTTGCCAAAGCCTTGGCCACAAAGTACATGAACTGAATGTGATGAACTGCTCTATAGAAGTAGCTCCTACAGGGTAGGGCCTCGGGTGCAGAACAATAGGTCCTGCTCTCCCCATGAAATCCAAAATCTGTGAATGCCTTTCCTGAACCAATTCAATGCAATTAAGTTTTTCCTTTGCTTGTTCAATTGAGATTTCATGCCTTTCAATGTCTTTAGTTGCTTCCTCGCAAAACCAATTTCTAGCTTAGAAGAGTGTTGTTCTTTATCATGTCTACTCATAACCAAGTCTTCCAACTTGTACTTCAACACTCCGAACATAACAGCATTTCCAGCAGGATCCTGGGACAATTTGTCAAATTCCTGTTTTGTCTCATCTATTTTCTCGGCAGATCTGGCTGCAGATCTTTGGATAGCATATCCTTTCTACCCTCAATCCGGTGATGACCTTCAATGCATCCCTCCTTTTTCTTCCGGTGCTTCTACTTCATTCAATAGGTTAGTTTTCTCCTCCAACCCATGCTTTAAGTAATCGCTTTATTGTGTCAACATCCGATCTAGAATAAGCGGGGCTCTAATATATTCTGGCCGCAATCGATGTCCTGTTTGATAGTTGAGGATTTTGTTGTAGGGTCCTCTGTAACGCTTGTCTGGCCGAGGGTTTTGGCAAGATCTTTGGCGGTCCTAGCCACGCCCATCCAATCAACAAGCCGCCCCTTCAAGTGAAGAGCAAATGCTCGCAAAATAGGTTGAAATATAATGGTTTGTAACTTTGTTTCTTGCCATAAACCAATTCATAATATTTAAAAAATCATCTTTCCATGCGTTCGGATTCTCCCTTCCTTGAATCCTCGTCTGCGTTTTTGGAGCTTCACCCCATACCTCGTTCATAACCATCTCTAGGTTGGGTATGTGGGGGCCTCGTGATGTTTCTCACGGAGGTCTTTGGCTTGGATCACCTCGTAACCCAAACGTAAACTCCTTGGAGGTAAAATTCCACTTGGGGAAGCACCGCATCTTGCTTGGGCTGTGGTGATGAGCAAGCACTCATCCGGGGGCGTTTTGGGGCCATAGCTAGATGAAGAATTCGTGATCGGAATCCAAGCGAGAGAAGGCGAGGCGGGATAGTGAACGAGAGGCAAACCAAGAAAGAATTTGGGAAAGAATTTCAAAATCCGATAATTGCGGGTTCAGAGTAGTGGATAGCCATTAATCATGGCAGTTACTAGCTGGTCATGATGACAGTTATTCCAAAAATGTGCATTCGGTACATATGTATATGTACAAAAAGGGCTACATTTATAGACACCCTTTCATGCTTTTACCCGCAAACAATACGGAGATTTTTGGTTCAAGGGGCGGGTTGTTCTGAGGAAGATGCCAATTGGATTCTTCGTGAGTTTTCGGAGATGCGCCCATGAGGACATGGGTTGAATTTTTGGAGGAGAGACTGTAACGGACCTAGGATTTTGAGGTATATTGTGGAATTATATTATTAAGGGATGCAAGGGAATAATAAATTAAAATACCATGCATGCAGAGTTAGTACGTCGTATATGCAGAGATTATACGGGCAAATATGACAAATACAGTGAATATCTTGATGCATGTGATGGTGGAACATTTTAGAATGCGATAGATTGCAGTTGGATTGCTGAAGGAGCAAGTTGTGAGCAGTACTCTGGGAGCGTGTTGGAGTGCAGAGGAAGCAAGCGGGATTTCCAGGTGGAGATCAAGACTTACACCTGGAGTTTTCTAGCATTAGTATTATCAATGATTGTCTCTGGAACCTGGCATAGATCTAGAATTGCATGATATTGGCGTGATTATAAACAAGCATGCATGGTTTGTAGATAGAGATTTTGAATAGTTAGAAGATCACCTAGTTTGTAATAGATCCAATAATCTTCATCATGTAAACCTTTTAATCCATTACAGAAGAAGTTGAGAAAGCTTAGGACGACCAGAATCCTGAAGGTTGAATCCAGAAATATTGTAGAGGCAAGAACTGGCAAAGATGGCAGAGTTTTACTCGCATGTTGTCGGCAGGACGGCGATAGAACTTGTTAATCTTGGAGTGTTAGAGATGCATGAAATAGCCCTGGAACAGGCTGATTTGGGCCTCAGGGAGGTCGATTTGGGCAAAGTAAGTAGAATCAAAGAGATCCAGACAAGTTCTAGCAGCAAATAATTTGATTTTGGTGGCCACGAACTGACCAAAAACCATCGGATTTGCCGCAAAACAGATCGAAATAGATGGAAACATCTTAGAAGCCAAATTCAGGATGATTTGGAGGGTTAGGAGCTGGATCCGATGGCCTGGAGGCCGGAATTGGTGCTGCAGGCCGTGTGCGTCATAACAAAAACATAACAAAAATATAGTTAGTGCGAAATGATAAAATGTCAAAACATTTAGCCAAAGCGGCTAAGGTTATAAGTTAATAAGGTTAAGAAAAGATTAGTTAGGGATGAGCTAGGCTAGGGGAATTAAGCGAGAGATACAAGGCAAAGGAGTTATGAGCGGGAATAAAAGTTGGTGCTGGAGGGCATGATACTAGCTAGTTAAGTCATTGAATAAACCGTTATTAGGATTATGAATCTAAATGAATAGACTTATTTACTTAGGGAATATTAGGAAATGATAATGAATGTTTTATTTTAAATTTATTGGTGATGGTTGCATTTTGCATTATGCCTTGTAATGGACGAAATAAATATTGAATCATGGTTGGATTCTTTCTTGTTGCATAAAGTGGGTATTATGGAATTTGCTTGATGTTGAGCTTGTTAAGGCATGTGTCATAATGATAATGAATTGTAAATGGTTACCTATGGTATATTTCTTTGATATAGACCTCTGGGGCCGGAGTCTAGGTGCGATGGTCTAGACTCACGGTTATTGCACAGTGCTATGTAAATGGTTATTGGAACATCAGGCATTGGTACATTAGGGTACAACGTCTTGCACAGTTAAGTGGTCCTTCAATGCTGGACGCAGCGTGGATGGGTGTGTACACACGTGGTTACCCCGCCTCTATGTCACTGGCCTGATCAGCCGAGTTGACCTTGCTCACACCCAGAGGAATATTGGTTGCAATGTTTAATGCTATGATTGCTTAGCTATTATATATGTGGTTTTGAACGTTGGAATTATGTTGCAATGGTTGTACTTATAGTGGATACTCATGGTATAATTATGCATTGTGGATGTGCTTGTTGGACTAGTAACGTGGATTGCAGGGGCGAGGCTACGGTAAGGCTAAGTTATTATTTCTAGTTTAATGCTTTGTGTTGTTGATGCTAGACATGTCATAGATCCCTGATCCCCACTTAGTCCGTGTGACTAACCCCGTGGTTGATGGTGTAAGCAGAAGTGCGAGATGCCTCGGAGAGTAGCCAAGCTTCAGGAAGGCGAGAGTAGAAGTGTGGATTGTCAGTTAAACAAACTTGATTATTATTATTATTATATATTGGCTTGAGGCTATAATTATTAAGAACATTAATTGTTGTGCGATGTTATTGCTGGGTAATGGGCAAGGATATTTTTGGGACCTTAGAATATACAAAGATTAAATTCTTTGCCTAAGCATAAATGTGTTAATCTCTGGAGTTCCGAAGCTTAGGTAGATCCAACGATAGAGATTGACGGGATCTCCAGTTACCGAGAGGTTAACTGGCCAGACCCGCCACAGTTAGTATCAGAGCAAAGTTTGGATTAGTGGATTATAGGATTTTTTATTATTGATGATATTTGCTATGGTTCCAGATTCTTGTAGAGATGAGTTCCCCAGGAGGATCCCCGGGAAGAGCTGGACATGCTGGTGACGCTGGGCCTAGTTGCAGCATAGTGCGTCGCAACAGAAGATATCAGCTGACAAGGCAGTGGAGAAGGTGCTTAAAGATACTAAGAGGGAAGTATTTACTGGAGAGAATGTTACAGGGGATGATGCGGACTCATGGCTTCGTGGGGTTGAGTTTTACTTTAAACTCATCAATGCTGAAGACTCTGTCAAAGCCGTATTGGCTCAGGCGATGTTGGGGGGATTTGCTAGAGTATGGTGGGAGAATTACTTATGGGACATAAATAAAGTTGCAGGCCGTAAGGTGCAACTTGGCAAGAGTTTAAAACCGCCTTTGAAGGACACTTCATGCCTCCCTCGATACAAAGTAGACAAGATGAATGAGTTTTTGGACCCTGACACAAAAAGGACAAAGGGGTAATATAATGAGAGTTTCGTAAGGTTGCAAGATCATTGTCCTTTTGAGGATAAGGAGAAGCTCGTGGTTCGATTTGTGAAGGGTTTGCAGGTTGACATTAAGAGTACAATGTCAGGTGTATCCTACAAGGATTTGGAGGAAGTATTCAGAATTGCAAAGAATCGTGAATCTGACCTAGCTGAGAAGGCAACTTTGGAGAATGCTAAGAAGAGACAAGTTCCTTCCACATGGGCAGACTAGTGGACCTATGAGTAGAGGTAGATCCCTTAGTCGAGGAGGGATGGCGGCCCAGACTTAGTATGCAGGAGGGCAGTCAAAATTGAGGATCGCGGCTTATGTATGCACCTTTGAATGATGAAACTAGGGAAAAGTGTATCAATGAGAATCGATGTTTTAGGTGCAGAGAAGTTGGTCATTATGGACGAGATTGTCCGAGAAGATGGGTAGATAGTACCGCCTTATCCGCATGTTCTCAACATGGAGGGCAAACAACCCAGTGGTCCATGTCAAATTCTAGTGATGCTTATGGACGGGGCCAAGGCAAAGGAAACCCAGGCCGAGGTAACAGGGGTGGTCGTGGAGGTTTTTGGGACAATAACAGGGGTGGCAGAGGACAAGCTAGAGGAGATAATAGGATCATAGCACAAGCCAACCCTGCAGTTGAAGTTAGGGCTGCTCGAATCACGGGCCCTCCTGAATTTTCCGCAATGGTCTCCAATTTACCTAAAAACCCTAAACATTTGGCTATTCTACACGCATTCGCGAATCTTCCCGCCTCCGATCGATCCTCAGTGCTCCAAAATCTGATCTCCTTTCAAGATCAGCCTTCCGATACAATCCTTTTTGGGAACTTTGACAATCTGCTTCCTTCCTCGTCTACAATGGATCCAATTTCTCATCGCGTTCCGCATTGGGATAACCTTTCTGCTGATCCCGATCATAGGGGTATCCTTCATCGCATAAATCCTGTCACTCAAGCCCCTGTTCCTTATGGAGTTGCAAGAGGCCACCAAGAGATCCGCTCAAATGAAGAATTGGATGAAAGACTCAAGCGCACCACAATTCCTCATCTCAAAGACCGGAAGTTAAACATCTACCATGGTATTTCTCTAAATCTTCCGGTTGTTCATTCAAAAATTCATGCTTTATCAAACTCTACTGTGATTATTAAAGTTCAAAAAACTGCATGAAATTAGATAAATTGTGGGCCTTTCTTCAGCCTTCATAAAGGCATCCTTATTCGGGCTATATATTGGCTCAATTATCCCTACATTATGCTTGAATGTGGGAATTCTAAATCAGCCAATTTCTTTCTGAACTTTGGTCCCTTGACCTATGAGACCTCTCAATTGATCTTCCTTAAATGGCATCCAAAGCTTGATATTGATCAAATGAATAATTTATGCATTGCTTCCACATCATTATTTGGCCTGAATCCAATATATTGGGATGAAGATTGCTTTAAACTCCTCTTTAACTCTATTGGAACTTATATTTCCACCTTAATACTCCCTACCAAACCTCTCGAAGCTTTGTTCAAACTTGGATCTATCCAAAGATATACCCCTATCCATTCCTTTTACAGATGCCTTTGGCCATGAATCTTTATTAAGTCTTAGATGGTCTGGACTGCCCTCACAATGTCAGAAATGCACTCATAGGCATTTCTGGTACTCAGAATGCAAACTGATAACAGAGAATCCTCAAGTCAACAGACCTCATCAAGTTGCTCAGGTTCCAGATAAGGATCCCAATCATCATGCTTTAAGTGATAAGTCTACTAAAAGCACTCGCAACAAATGGAAATAGTGATCCCCGTTTCAAAAGGCTGCCGTAAGATGATAGATTCAAATGGACAAAAGTCAATGGAAGCTACAAGAGAATCCAGAAAAACAAGGCTGTTCGTGATGAAATGAGAGTCAAAGACAAAGTATGTGAAGAAGAGTTCTCAATTCCTTCAAAAACTCGAACCCTAACAATTGGTGAGCCAAAACTTCTAGTCAAAGGTATTATTTGGAAAAACTCCTCGAGCTCTCGATATGTTAAATTTCACTGAAAGTGAAATAATCAAGGAGGCCAAAGAGGCCAAAAAATCAAGAAAAAGGTCAATGTTCCAACAGCCTTATGGATTATCCTATCAAGAATAAAAGTAAGAGTGGGTCATTAACTACAAAAATCTAAGGGACAAATCAAAGTTTCATTTGAATTCCTCTCGTGTGAATTCACATGTTAAAATACGATTGTCGCCTAATCCGAATCAGCAAGACAAAAAGTCGATGAGACTATAATGGACAATCATTTGTCCAATATCAATGATCAAAGTATCGCAGATTTGACTCAAGAGTCGAGAACATCGACAAGTCAACTTCAAAGTCAATCTGCTCTAATCCTTTCCGTGTATTATCCGACCTTAATGGTAAGCTTGATTCTGAATTAAATAATAGCAAAAAAGTGTTTCCCAAAATTGTCCCTCACCTTTCCATCCCTTAGCCACTCCTCATATACATACTCACTGGCCGGGTACAAACATTGAAGAGCTGCCCTCCCTAATTGACCTTGACTCTCCCGTGATGGATTCCTCTATAAGTCCAATCGGAATATCGATAAGTTTGTCGAAAGCGGATGGCCTCTCTCGCAAAATCTCGCTCCATAAATTTCACTTTTGAAGGGACTTACAATAAATGAGATGGGGAATGATTCAAGACCGCTACGATTGCTCGATTTTGTTCCCGATAATTCCTGAAGACACTCAAATTGTGGAGCTTCAAGAAAAAGAAAGTACCAGGCAAGTTCTTACTTCTGCTCCTTCAAATGTTAATGTAAACCCTATTAACATTAATCCTATGTTTCAATTCTTTCCTGGAGGATGTTCTGATTATAGTGATAATGATGGTTTTGGGAGTGACAAAGAGAACTGGGATAAAAAAGAATATTTAAATGAAAATTTTAGTATTGATCCTAAATCTGAGAAGAGTCAGTCTGTGAAAAAATCATCTAAAAAGGATGGAGATAAACTGGGATTGATCTTGTCTGGTCTAAATAAAAATCCTGCTCAAAATACCAGAAGTAAGAGAAAATCAAGAAAGAATAGATTATAAATTGCCTTTTCTATCTTCCTTCTTATAATGAAGATCCTTTCCTGGAACCTTAGAGGCATAAAAGGTCCTTTGAAAAGAAGAAGGGCTATTGCTCAAATCAGGATGTATAATGCTGATATAATCCTTCTTCAGGAGCTTAAACTTCCCTCTTTTGAATGTAGCAATTTGGGGGATTGGATATACCCTTCTTCTTCTTCAATCTGGATTAACTCTTCTGGGGCTAGTGGTGGTTTGGCCATTGTTTGGAAAAAAGACATCAAGCATTCCTCTTTCTACAATAGCCCTTCCAAAGCTTGGCAGGCTATGATTTGCTCTGTCTCGAATTCCAATTTTGGAATCATCAATATATATGCCCCTACCTCTCCAAAAGATAGGGAACCTATATGGAGTGAAATTAATAGTTGGTTGGAATCTCAAACTATAGACAACTGGATTGTTGCTGGAGACTTCAATAATACCCCTTCTTGGGATTTTAAGTTGGGAAATAAAATAAATATGTCCTCAACTGAAAAGCAGAACTGGGATCTGCTTATCTCTGATAACAATCTCATTCATATTCCCTCTTCCACTGCCACCTACACATGGTCTAATAAGCAAAAAGATAGAGCAAGGGTTTATTGCACTCTTGATGATTTTATGTTTCCAATCCATCTACTGACCTTTTGGGACAATAGTTATGTAACAAGTGATGAAGGAACCTCCATTTTCGACCATCAGCCTCAATTCCTTCATACCTCCCATGCTATTAGGATTCAAAGAGAAGGGAGCACTCCTTATAAATTTAACTCTTCTCTTTCGAGAATGAAAATTTCTGCTCCCAATTCGGAACTTTCTATGATGAGTGACCATTAGGTTTCTTTGGTAACTCTATGCCTCCTATGAAGCTTTTCTACTCTAAAATCAAGGAAGTCAAAAGATGGATTAAGAACTGGTCTAAGCTTATCAAAGATAAGTGCAGCAAGGAAAACCAGCTCCTCATGTATATGAAAGAAATTAGATCCTTACTCCAAAATGATCCTTCCAGCTCTAACCTTCAAGTAGGGGAAGAAATTCTTGAGAGAAAAATTAAAAGTATTGAGGAGATTGAAGCTAAAGGCTCTGCAATTAGATGCAAGATTAAATATACTAATGATATGGACTCGCTCCCTCAGTTTTTTCTTCGTGGTAGCCAAAAGTAGAGTTCTTAGAAACTCCATTATTGAGACTATTGATGATCGGGATATTAAATATAATTCTCATTCGACATTGCCAATTTCTTCAAGAGTAGATACATGGACCTTTTAAAGACAAACCAATTCCTCCCAATGAGATCTCGGATGCAAATGACTTTTATTCCTTAGTCAATAATATTTTACCTGATCCTCTGGAATCCATGGACGAAGTCTCCGGGCTGCCATTCCTTCCCATAATGAGATATATGACACCCTCAAGTCCTTTAGTAATGGTAAATCTCCTGGCCCCCGATGGTTTCCCTCCTGAATTTTATATCAAATTCTGGGACATTCTCAGAAATGACCTGATCTCTCTAGTTACTGCCTTCTGGAACTCTAATCATCTTCATCCTTCTATTTCCAAATTGGCTCGATAACTTTGGTTCCTAAGGTTGATCACCCTTCAAAGTTCCAAGACCTGAGACCAATCTCTCTCACAAACACTACATATAAACTTTGTGCCAAGATCATTGCTCTCAGGATCAAAAACTTCCTTCAAAGAAATATTAGCCCAACTCAATCTGCTTTTCTTCCAAATAGATTCATTCTGGATAACTATGTGGCTGCTATGGAGGGTCTGCACTGGAATAAAATTTCAAATCAAAATTGCATTCTCCTTAAATTAGATTTCAAGAGAGCATTTGATTCTGTTAGGTGGGATTTTCTGGATTTTGCAATGTCCAAAATTGGTTTCCATCCAAAGATCATTAATCTTATTCATGGTCTGAATGCTAGATCGAACTCAGCTATTCTTATAAATGGTGTCCCCACTAGTTTCTTCCCTCTCTCTTGTGGAGTAAGGCAAGGATGCCCTCTTGCTCCCTATTTATTCTTAGTGGCTGCTGAACTCCTAACTAAGGTTGTTTTGCATTATCAGAATTCAGCTCATTTAAAAGGCCTAAATCTACCAAATTCCAATGATAGTATCACCATTCTCCAATATGCTGATGACACCTTCTCCTTTCTTGATGCTGATCTTCAAAACATCAATCTCTTCCTCAAGATTTTAGGTCAATTCTCTGCCTGATCTGGTATCCATTTGAACTTGAACAAAAGTTTGATTATTGGAGATGTCAATACTCCAACTTTAGCTGGGATAAATGTCCTCCCCTCCAATCAGGCAACCAAGCTTCTAGGTATGCCTCTTGCTATGGATCATACTATCAAAGGTCTTTGGGATCCTATCCTTCTGAGAATAAAAAAGAAACTGAACAATTACAGGAACTATCTTTCTCTAGCAGGCAGAACTATTATTGCTAATCTTTGTTCTTGCTAGCTCTCATGTATACTTCTCAACAGCCTTGGTGGCTCCAAAATGTGTCTATCCGGAGCTTGAGAAAATCCTAAACTTTATTTGGAAAGGTAGTCATTTGGTCAATGGAATTCTATCTGCAAGTTTTAAATCTTCGGTGGTTTAGGATGCAAAAATCTTTTCGTGACAAGCACAAGCTCTTCTTTGGGAAGTTTATATGGAAATCAATTCATGGGAATCCTTCTCCTACTGTAAATTCATCAGATATTGGATTAATCTGAAGTCATCCTCATGGTCACCCTCTATTCAAGACTTGCTCCCTCATTACGCCTTCAATCAGGTTGAGACGCCACTAATATTTCTCCCCTTATGTGTAATCTTATCAAGGCTTGGAATGTGATCTCCTAACTTCCATTTTATTGCTAGGGAAAAGCTTCATGAAGATACTACAATCTTCGGAATCCAATTTTAGTTGAGCAAAATTCTCCTGTTCTTGCCATCAAGCATCCTAGAATATATAAGAAGTGGTCTGAGGCTGGTTTCCTTTACCTTAAGGACTTGATTATTGATGGGAGAGTTATCTCTTGGACTAGACTGAAGGGTATGATTGGAGGTACATCATCTGATAAAAAAATCTATGCTCTTATTAAACCCTTTCTCACAAACTTATCCCCCAATCCTGATAAACCTGATTGGACTATAAAAGGAAAAGGAGTCTACAAAGTGAAGGATGTATATAATGCTATGTCCTCTAACATGGATAATTGCAAAGCTATGCTAAAATGGTCTATTTCTTATGATCAGCTTAAGAGTCTTTTCCATAATGTTTGGAATTCCTATTGTCCTCCAAAAATTTCTTATTTTATCTGGTTACTTGCTAATGGCAGTCTGAATAATCTGGTCTCTGTTTCCAAAAGAAATCCTAACATCTCAGCAAATTGCCCCTTAAACTGTAATAATCTAGAGGACTTTTCTCATATTTTCTTTTGCTGTAAGTTAGATGATTTTTGGAACTGGATTGCTGCTAGATTTAGTATTGGGAATAATGGAGATCTTCTCTCCCTTATTCAACATAATGATATGTTTACAAATTCAATCATTTACATAGCTTTATGGAATATTTGGAAAGCAAGAAATCGTGTGTTATATGGTCATAAGAATCCTTCTATCTTTTGGATTAAGATGCATTTTCAGTTTGACTTTGAGACTATTGCAACTGCTCATAAAAAGAAATTTGGTACTAACTTTGACAGGAAATGGGAGGTCTTTGGGCAGTTTAGGGGACACTACAGTTTATTTGCTTCAAATCTTAATGTTGTGGATTCTAATTTGTTTCTCACTGATGATCCTAGAGTATCTTGAATTCCTGCGTGGAGAGGGGAGAAACAAATTCGACAGCAGCCAGTCTCCTTTCAGTCAGACTTCAACTGATCACATTATGGAGAATGACATTGCCTCCTCTATGGATTCTTTTCTCATGAAAAAAGGGCATAGGAGACATCTGAAAGAAAGTGAAGATATGTGGGCGAGCATTTTTTGCAGAGAGGTTGTGCAACTTCATTGCCTTTGGATGTTTCTGTCAGTCAACAATTTCCTTCTCAATGAGACTCAGCTGACTAGGTACAGAACCATGTACTATAACCACAAACTGTTGGCCGACCTCTATGGTTCTCTTCTTTTGCTCTTGGAAGGAAGAGACATGTTCCGTCTATGCTATCATAACAATTGGGCACCCAATCATTATCTTTTCGGGACTACGGATGGATTCAATGCATACTTCAATTCTGTTTTCTCATCCCAGACCTGATATACCCTTGTTGTTGGCCCATCCTCCAGGAAACACGTCTTTGCTCTTATTTGATTTAGTGCTGGCTTACCTTTTTGGTGGATTCAATTTTGGCAGGTTATCAATTTTCTCTCAAGGTTATCAAATTCTACACGGCATTGCAGAGGTTACAAAATTTTTCTATACTCCAAGAATGGGAGTACCATCGGATCTTCTTAAGTGTAGCTGCTCATTATTCTGTCTCATCCTTTTCACTGGATACAAACTATTCTAAGTGTCCTGTTATTACTGTTATTGGCTGATTCTGATACACTTTTTGGTATGCTTAGTTTAAGGGCATGCTATTACATTGTATCTCCGAGATTTTATAATTAATGACAAAACCAACTCTTACTTTCAAAAAAAAAAAAAAAAAAAAAAAAAAAAAGAATGTGCATGTATGCTGCAGTGGACCAGGGCCATGTAGATAACCAAGTTGTGGTCATCAGAGTACCAGGCATTATTCATGGAGTTCCTGTTCTATTTCTTATTGATTGTGGTAGTACACATTGCTTTATTTCCCCAATGCTGGCAAAGAAATTAGATTTGAACATGATTATCCGGGACACTAGATATGTGGAGTTAGCTGATGGTAAAATTAAGACTTCTTATTCTATGTTAAACAATCTTGAATTCCAAGTAGGAGATCTTGAGTCTCACACTAGCTTTGAAGTATTGAGCCTAGGGAAGTATGATGCTATTCTAGGAATGTCATGGTTGAGACTATATAAAGCTTGCATTGATTGAGGGAAGCAAATAGTTACATGAGATAAATATGTGCTGGAAGGATTGCCTTCATCATTAGTGGTTACCCCTTTGTCCCGAAAAAGCTTTAAGAAACAGATCAAGAAGGGTTGCATAAGAATAGGATGTGCATTGTTGTTAGATCCATTTTTTGGGTACCCCGGAGTTACAAGAACAACCTATTGCTCCTTAGATCCAGAAAGTGTTGGATGAGTTTTCTAATGTGTTTCCTAAAGAATTAACAGAATTGCCTCCACATAGAATGGTAGATCATGAGATAGAACTTGTTCCAGGGGCTGAATCTACATCAAGGCCACCATATAGATTTCATGCATTAGAGATGGCTGAATTGAAGAAACAGTTAGGAGAATTATTGGAACAAGGGTTCATCCGGCCGAGTGTTTCTCTATTTGGGGCACAAGTTTTGTTTGTGAAAAAGAAAGATGGGACATTAAGGTTGTGTATTGATTATCGGATGCTTAACCAGATTACAATTAAGAATAGATATGCATTGCCTAGAGTTGATGAGCTCTTTGACCAGTTGGGACAAGCTAAGTATTTTACAAAAATTGATCTACGATCTGGATATCATCAGATCCGGATCAAGGATACAGATATTTATAAGACTGCATTTAGGACACGCTATAGACATTACGAGTTTGTTGTAATCTTTGTTTTGAATTGACAAATGCTCTCCGCCACCTTTATCGCCCTAATGAATGAGATATTCCGATCTTTCTTGGATGAGTTTATATTGGTTTACTTTGATGATATTTTGGTATATTCCAGGACATTAGAGGAGCATGTGGAACATGTAAAATAGACATTAGCTATTTTGCGACGAGAAAAGTTGTATGGTAAGCTATCTAAGTGTTCTTTTGCACAAACTAGATTGGTGTACCTTGGACATGTTATTTCAGAAAAGGGATTGGAGCCAGATCCTTCTAAGATTGAGGCAGTTAAGGATTGGCCTCTACCAAAGACGGTGAAGGAGATAAGGTCGTTCTTGGGATTAGCGGGGTATTACCGCAAATTTTGTTCTAAAATTTGCAAAGATTGCTGCTCCTTTGACTTCTTTGTTGGGCAAGAAGAATGATTTGCATTGGACTGATAGTTGTCAGGAGAGTTTTCAAAAGTTGAAGGATATCTTGATTAGTGCACCAGTTTTAAGGATTCCTGACATGAATATACCCTTCCATGTAGTCACTGATGCTTCTGGGAAAGCTATAGGGGGAGTCTTGTTGCAGAATGGCCGAGTTTGTGCTTACATATCTCGTAAGTTGTCCTCTGCTGAACAAAATTACCCAGTGCATGATTTGGAAATATTGGCTATTATCCATGCCTTGAGGGTATGGAGGCATTATTTATTGGGTCGTCATTTCTTTTTGAAGACTGACCACCAAAATTTGAAGTATTTTGCAAAACAGCCATATTTGAACAATAGGCAAAGGAGGTGGATGCAACTAAGAGAAGAGTACGACTTTGAAATTGAATATCAACCTGGCAAAGAAAATGTGATTGCTGATGCTTTATCTAGGAGGTCATTTTTAACCTCTATTAGTGTGTTGCAAGGACAATGGGATGCTGATATTCTTAGCAAATTGAGGAATGATCCATATTTTGCACCTATGGTGGAGAACCCTGTATGCATTGTCCAAGGGAGTTTTATATTATAATGGTCGTATGTGCATTCCTAATGACCAGGAGTTGAGATTGAAATTGCTATATGAAGCACACGATAGTCCATTAGCGGGCCACCCAGGGATACACAAAACTTTGAGGAAAATGCATCAGAATTTCTTTTGGCCGGGACAGAAGAAGATGGTTAAGGAGTACGTGGCTAAATGTTTGTCTTGTTAGAAGGTAAAAGCATCAAGGTTTAGGCAGCCTGGGGAATTGCAACCTATAGTAATTCCATCTTCCATTAGGAATTTTTTGAGATCATAAAAGGGCCTTCTAAGAACTGCTGACTAAGCTATATAAACTACCAATCAGAAAACAGAACTGGTAATCCAGTCAGCAAAACAGTTATAACTAACTCACTATATCACATTTTCTAGCATAAGTATTGATAGAAAAGTCCAAATGGGCTCTTGTTTGGTACAATAGATAGATCTCATTGAGATCTTTCCAACCTTAGGTGGTTTGCATATCTTTTAGCCCGGTGAGGATAGTAAAAAATGGTAAAATCTATATTTTTGGAGTTTTAACAATCATAAGTGGTTAAAATATGTGCGATGCACTAAGATTGGAAAGATCTCAACGAGATCTATCCATTGCACTAAACGAGAGCTCATTTGGACTTTTCTATCAATAGTTATGCTAGAAAATGTGATCCAGTGAGTTAGTTATAACAGTTTTGCTGACTGGAACCTCAGGCTCTGATTTCTGATTAGTAGTTCATTTATCTTCATTTGGCTTAGTTGGCATGTTTTGAAGGCCCTTTTTTAATCTCAAAAAAACCCTAATGTAAGCGGGAGAGTATTTCCATGGACTTCATTGTTGAACTTCCCCGGACATGTTCAAGTTGTTTATGTTGTGGTTGATCGACTAACTAAACAAGCCCATTTTATGCCCACAAAGACTAATGCTACAGCGATGGATATCTCTAATAGGTTGCATGGAATGCCGGCCACTATTACATCGGATCGGGATACAAAGTTTATAAGCCAATTTTGGCAAGGGTTGTTTCAAAATATCGGGACTAAGTTATATGCCAGTACATCTTATCGTCCTCAGGCAGATGGCCAAGTGGAGCAAGTTAATCAAGTCTTGGAAGAGATGCTTAGGATGTATGTGCCTAGTCAACCAAAGGTATGGGATTCTTATTTGTACTTGGCCAAGTTTGCATACAACAACACTTATCAAGATTCCATCAAAATGAGTCCTTTTGAGGCAATGTATAGTAAGGAATGTCGTTGTCCTCTTAATCGAAGAGATCCTCAATGCAATGTTGAAGCAGCTAATGAGGTAGCAGAGGACATGGATACTCAACTAAGGAGACTTCGTCAGAACTTGGCTGTGGCACAAAATAGACAAAAACAATATGCAGACACAAGACGTAAGCCACTTGAATTCCAAACGGGGGATTATGTGTTCTTGAGAATTAATCCCAAGCAGAGCTCGCTGGCACTTAAAAGTGCAGGTAAATGGGCCCCTAGGTATGCGGGTCCGTATGAGATTTTGGAACGCATTGGAAGGGTGGCTTACAGGTTGGAGTTACCTTCGCATTTGAAAGTACATAATCCTTCACATATGTTGGGGGACGATGATTTAGTAAGCAGGGAGAACTTTTTGTACCCCCGACCGAAGCGTATTTTGCGAGAGGAGACCCGTCGCTTAAGGAGGCGAACAATACGGAGATTTTTAGTTCAAGGGGCGGGTTGTTCTGAGGAAGATGCCATATGGAAAGATGCCAATTGGATTCTTCGTGAGTTTTCGGAGATGCGCCCATGAGGACATGGGTTGAATTTTTGGAGGAGAGACTGTAACGGACCTAGGATTTTGAGGTATGTTGTGGAATTATATTATTAAGGGGATGCAAGGGAACAATAAATTAAAATACCATGCAAAGTTAATACGCCGTATATGCAGAGATTATACGGGCAAATATGCTGGTAGTTAATAAATACAAATACAGTGAATATCTTGATGCATGTGATGGTGGAACATTTTAGAAGGCGATAGATTGCAGCTGGATTGCTGAAGCAGCAAGTTGTGAGCAGTACTCTGGGAGCGTGTTGGAGTGCAGAGGAAGCAAGCGGGATTTCCAGGTGGGGATCAAGACTTACACCTGGGGTTTTCTAGCATTAGTATTATCAATGATTGTCTCTGGAACCTGGCATAGATCTAGAATTGCATGATATTGGCGTGATTATAAACAAGCATGCATGGTTTGTAGATAGAGATTTTGAATAGTTAGAACTAGTTTGTAATAGATCCAATAATCTTCATCATGTAAACCTTTTAATCCATTACAGAAAAAGTTGAGAAAGCTTAGGACGACCAGAATCCTGAAGGTTGAATCCAGAAATATTGCAGAGGCAGGAACTGGCAAAGATGGCAGAGTTTTACTCGTATGCTGTGACGGCGATAGAACTTGTTAATCTTGGAGTGTTAGAGATGCATGAAATAGCCCTGGAACAGGCTGATTTGGGCCTCAGGGAGGTCGATTTGGGCAAAGGAAGTAGAATCAAAGAGATCCAGGCAAGTTCTAGCAGCAAATAATTTGATTTTGGTGGCCACGAACTGACCAAAAACCACGGGATTTGCGCCGCAAAACAGATCGAAATAGATGGAAACACCTTAGAAACCAAATTCGGGATGATTTGGAGGGTTAGGAGCTGGATCCGATGGCCTGGAGGCCGAAATTGGTGCTACATAACAAAAAAACAGTTAGTGCGAAATGATAAAATGTCAAAACATTTAGCCAAAGAGGCTAAGGTTATAAGTTAATAAGGTTAAGAAAAGATTAGTTAGGGATGAGCTAGGCTAGGGGAATTAAGCGAGAGATACAAGGCAAAGGAGTTATGAGCGAGAATAAAAGTTTGTGACGGAAGGCATGATACTAACTAGAGTCATTGAATAAACCGTTATTAGGATTATGAATCTAAATGAATAGACTTATTTACTTAGGGAATATTGGGAAATGATAAAGAATGTTTTATTTTAAATTTATTTGGGATGGTTGCATTTTGCATTATGCCTTGTAATGGACAGAATAAATATTGAATCATGGTTGGATTCTTTCTTGCGGCATAAAGTGGGTACTATGGAATTTGCTTGATGTTGAGCTTGTTAAGGCATGTGTCATAATGATAATGAATTGTAAATGGTTACCTATGGTATAATTCTTTGATATAGACCTCTGGGGCCGGAGTCTAGGTGCGATGGTCTAGACTCACAGTTATTGCACAATGCTATGTAAATGGTTATTGGAACATCGGGCGTTGGTACCTTAGGGTACAACGTCTTGCATAGTCAAGTGGTCCTCCAATGCTGGACGCAGCGTGGATGGGTGTGTACACACGTGGTTACCCCGCCTCTATGTCACTGGCCTGATCAGCCGAGTTGACCTTGCTCAGACCCAGAGGAATATTGGTTGCAATGTTTAATGCTATAATTGCTTAGCTATTATATATGTGGTCTTGAACGTTGGAATTATGTTGCAATGGTCATTACTTATAGTGGATACTCATGGTATACTTATGCATTGTGGATGTGCTTGTTGGACTAGTAACTTGGATTGCGGTGCAGGCTATGGTAAGGCTAAGTTATTATTTCTAGTTTAATGCTTTGTGTTGTTGATGCTAGACATGTCATAGATCCCCGGTCCCCACTTAGCCCGTGTGATTAACCCCGTGGTTGATGGTGTGTAGTATGCAGATGCCCTGAGAGTAGCCAAGCTTGAAGGCGAGAGTAGAAGTGTGGATTGTCAGTTAAACAAACTTGATTATTATTATTATATATTGGCTTGAGGCTATAATTATTAAGAACATTAATTGTTGTGCGAGGTTATTGCCGGGTAATGGAAGGAAGGAAGGAAGGTTCTTTTATCGTCCCCATGGAGGCCAATCGACCTATGGGACCCAAATTACACGGGTGCAAAGAAGCCCGCTGTTACCCGGATTAAAAACCCCTTAGGAGGGAAAAACCATCGCGAAGAACAAACCCTACCGCATTTGTACAAATACACATATATACATCTGAATTCCCCAACACTCGTAGGCGCCAGGAAAGAGGTGAGTCCAAGCAGATCCAAAACCTTCCCGGAGGTAGGAGCCAAGGGACTTAACCGATGGCGATCGAGTAGCTTGTCTTGAGAAGCGCAGACCGTGTCGCACCAAGAGAATGTAGCGAGCCCGACCGACTATAGGCCGGGACAGCTCACGGAAGGCATGACTTTCATCCTCAACAACCCCCAGCCGAAGCAACACCGACAAAGCTCGGCCCTAGTGCGGTTCTCCAACCCACCCACCCGCCTCAAGCGAAGATGGTGGGCCCTCGCTCGAATGGACGCCGATAATCCCGCTTCTTCATGGGCAATCGAGAACGCAGATAGAGCCGCGGGCCTCGAACCGTGGTGGGGTTTATGTGCTTTTGTAGTGTGCCACCTTTACGCTTTCGCAGCATGGTGGTCCCAGCAGCTTCCCCAGAAACAAGAGTCCAAGTACCCTCACCTATCAGCGTCAGGTGCACCGACGCACCTATGTGCATCTACGCCTGGCAGCCACCACTGGGCTCCCTTTGTCCTTCCAACAAGCCCCGAATCGCTATGGCTCATCACAGCCAGAAGCCAAGTCGCGCGGAGCCGAGTGTCGCCCATGTTGGCCACCTTCTCGAAATAGACAATGTGCCTATCGAGGGCCACATGCCGCAGGGCATGAATCCGCCTCTACCGCAACAAGATCCGATATGGAACCGAGGGCTTGACGCTAAGTGCCCGTGGTAAAAATGCCTTTCGACCTGCTCTAAGTCGTTCCAAGTCGCCAAAGACACCACCGGCCCCCACACCTCGACCCCATACAAAAGAACCGCTCGACCAAAGGTCCGGGAACAAATGTGACCGTGGCCCTGGGCCATACAACTCGCGTGACTATTGTTTTGCATTATGCATAGCGCTTTCCAACTCCGGTCACCAAGGCTTAATGGATGCATCCCAATACATTGAGGGCGGGAATTCCACCACCGTGCACTTAGGCCGGGTGTGACCTCTACCATCCGCCTCTGGTAAGTGAGCCGGGAGGTGCCGGATGACGCGGAGGGGGATGAGGACCACCTTAGTCTTGGCTAGGTTGACCCGCATGTCCGCCGCTTGGCGTAACGTGTCCAGTGGCATCTAGGTGTGCCCGCATTCCCCTCCGTGTATGGGCCAAGAGGTCCACATTATCCGCATAGATAAGTCGCCGGATCACCCGGTGCAAAGAGATGTATACCGCCCCCTATTGGCGCTAGCCAAAGCCTAACCGGGTCAATGTAAAGTCCAAAGAGTGTAGGTGAGAGAGGACAACCTTGCCCTAACTCCAATGCTATGGGCAAATGATCGCCCTTCCAGGTTGCATGCTTGCGTGGCAGCCTCGTGATAGTCGGTACAACCGTGTTTTGCAGATCCATAGGAGCCCCAAATGGTGCAATCGCCCACAACTTTTCAGGGGAACTGCAGGTCGAAAAGCCTTTGCAAAGTCCACAAAACAGCAAAGATGTGTCCTCCCGACAGTTCCTTCCTCGGCCCCGACCTGTGGTCCCCGAGTGTGAAGATGTGATCAATGGTCGAATGTCTGGCCTAAGCCTGCCTCGGTAAGTGCCCCGACTTCCGCTGCCTCGCCCATCCGTTACCGCCGTTTCCGAGAATGCCTGCGTTACCTGACTTGGCAAATCGAAATAACCATGATGGTTCTAGAATTACCGGATGATGTGGGTCCCCTCGCCTTTGTAGATCGGAACAATCCCGCGTAGGTCCATGACCGGAAAACCCTCTTTGGCGCTACTGTTGGCGACGGTCTGTCGGGGCGGGCACCATGGGTTGTCCCCGCCCACTTGAGCAACTCCGCCAGCTAGAGCCATCCGTCGGCCGCCTTCCCATTAGCCCGGCGCCTGTATACTTCGACATCTTCTTCTCGCGGATCACAAATGATGGGCCATGTTGCGGGGGAACATCCGTCCGTGTTCCCGGGGGATCATAAAGCCGCTGCGTGAATCAAGCCCCCCGCTACCAGCGCCCCGCGATGTTCCCCTTGTTTGTCCGGGCCTGCAGAGTACCCCCTCGCCCGAGTAAAGCTCTCAGAGTGAAGATCGATGGGCAGGAACCCATTTCTCCCAGTGCCTTGCCGGTACCTTGCCTTTGTTTCCTTGAGGAAGACACCAGAATGGCCGGTGGCCTCGAGAGCTCGGCGGGTCCCGATCCACGTAGGCTCAAATTTGGCCGCTTTTCACGCTTTTTTTTTTGGCATTTTTTCCTGTCAAAAATAAAATTTGTATTGCAAATGAAAGGTAGCCAATGACCAAATGCCTGTCATATAGAAAGGCCATCAAAATACATATTTGTCATTTGAAAGGCTAGAAAATTAAATTGTCCTGTCATTTTTTTTATTTTCTTATCTTTTTGTAAATAAAATGATAGATAGATAGATAGATATAATATATAGGCCCATATACAAAAATATATGATCCATCCCAACAACCTTTACAAGAAACTTATCGCAGTAGCCTAGCGGCCGCTTAACGTTCTCTTTCCCAACTCGTCTATACATGCTAGAACATGCAGAATTTGAACTGCATTTTGTTGCCTTGTGTTCGGTGCCCGCACATCAAGGCTGGAGCTTCCCCACAATTGAATTTTGGATTTAGTATTTGAAACTCGTTTAGATCTTTAAAATTTCAGTGCTCTCCAGGCCTTTGATTAAGGCTTCCCGTGAAAACTTCTAGTTGTTAAAGACGGCTGCCTACTGGGAACTCAGCATATTTTGATCATGACAACCACGGACAAAAGTATTTCGATAAATCAAATACATAGATTGTATTAGCACCTAATCAAATGGATAGATTGTATTAGCTCCTATACCATTTTCCGTGTTTCTAAATTCTTTCAATGCAACATGTATAACCGAGGTTTCTACATCATGAAATGCAAGAAATTCCGAACAAGCAGAAATGGATGAGATTCCTCAACACAAACATTCTTACATACCTAGAATGCTTGAAGGCGTCTGCATGCACACACAATACCTACAATATTAAAATGGAAAATATGAACTAACACAATAAGCTCGGAAGCAAGAGATAAAACACAAAAATATGCCACCATTTTGCCCTCAGAATGTATAAATCAAGGGCTTTACCTTACGCCATGGAGCCCAAAACTGCATTTATACTTTGCTGAATTAGGATGACATCGCGGGCCATTAAGAACGAAAAATGAAACCAAAGACACATAAAGATGCTAGAGTTGTGCCGGACTATAACACCCGAAAGGCTCACCTGAAAATATTAAGAGATTGATTTCCCATGTAAATTTGGCAACCGACAACAAGATCTGAATTATGGTGGACCATCATTGTCAAAAAGAAATAATCCCATCCGAAGTTCCACGGGCCAAAGAAAGACCCAAATTGGGTTCGCGGCAAAACCTTCACAATGTCTCAAATGTATCTCATCAAAAACGTTCTATAAGCTCATGGAAAAAGTTCTTGAATGCCACAAGTTTGGGATAAGGCAGAGGCAGATGCACCACTTTCTAAGAAGACGATCAAAAAATCGGGCCTCACTTTGGCCCATAACAAGAATTGATCTACCTAGACTAACATGTAAATTCAAACAACCATCGAGAAGCAAATGGCCTTGGCCCATAACATGTCGATCCACCTAGTCTAAGAAGTAAATTCAAAGCAGAACCATCTCGGAAGCAAATGGCCGAGCTTTACATCCAAAGATAGGCCATAAAAACCGATTTTGAACCGCAAGACCATAGTAATGCCGCTTTTGCCTTATATGGTGTCGATCTACTGTGGATGCGAATCTTGCGCGATATAGAAAAAAAGTTAAACCTAAGTAGAGCATAAAAATGGCAACTACCGATATGGGCCCATCTTTTATCTAAAATGTTTGGGGTTTTCCAAATCGGCTCCAAAGCACCCTTTTTGGATTTAAGCTTCGGTCTTTGGATTCGAACTTCAGCGTGGAAGATCCATATCATACAGGCAAATCATACAGGCGGCCACACTGGCACCAAAAAAAACTCGTGGGCAGAGCTCCCCTAAATACACACAAATAAATTTTCCTTCTATTTTGTCCTGCAGATTTTTTCGGCAATCATTCTTATGCGTAAAAAACCCTTGAGCTTCCTCGGCATATACTCTGTTATTTGCGAAATACTGATCCACCTTGTTTGATGTCGCCATATACTAGACGGAATCCTTGCTTTCGTTTAGGAAGAAGCAAACGCATTCTCTGACATTTTTTTATAAGCTTAGCCTGAAGAATCAATCTGAGTTAAAAACCGAGATCGAATTTATGCTCAACTGGTTATCTGGCCAACGAGAAGCAAGGCTTGTGTTCCACCTTCTCAAAGATGTTCCCGAACACAGAAGAAGAAATAACAGAGGATAAAAGGCAAAAAAGGGCATACCATTGCCGGAATGTTGCTTGGGAGTTGAGGTAAACTTCCCTTTCGCCGATTCAAACAGGTTAGTGGAAGGTGCTCCTCTAGAGAACCAGATATGAATTCAAGAAACTTTCGCTTCTTGGAAGCCATAGCAAAAGGTTCGGCTGCACATCTCGATCTGGGATTCATCCTGGCTTTTATATAAGAGGTCGCCCATTCGTCATAAACCAAGGCATCTCGGCTACGAAGCTCATATATTCCCAGATCTTGGCCTGTGTACGGACCCTTCCATGGCACTAATCATCCAATCCGACCAGATATTAGGTTCGATGGTTGCAATTGCACAATTCGATGGCTGCAATGATTATGTCTGCAGCAAGTGGAGCCTATATCGGATAGACTATTAATGGCGCTGTTTCTCTGTTTTTTGGTTATTTTTTATTTTTTTAAGGAAGTTTTACACGTGTCTCCTTCATAGATTTTCTTGGCGAAAAAATATTAGGTTCAAACAAAAAACCCAACTGCTTTATATATGTTTAGAATAGAATAGAATAGGTTTTTAGCGTCCACGGAGACCAACTGGCCTATGGGACCCAAACAAAAAGAGAGCAGCAAGCGTATTACTGACAGGATTAAAAAAACCCCCGCCCCGAAGGGTTTTCGAGGGAAAAACCTTAACAGTAATAAGCATGCTGGCAGATTGTACAATTGCATAGGACAGTTCAAGACCGTCCCGTAGGACAAAAACGAGTCCGTGCATCCATAACCTCCTGGAGGTATGACCCCAACTCGACGCCAGAAGTCAATAAGCGATGCAACTATTGGCCAGCACTAGTAGTCGAACATACCTCTCTGGGATATGGGCAAATGCCGGGCAGATCTGGAGGGTATGACATTCATCCTCAACCGCATACCGGTGGCAACACTGGCAAAGCCTTTGCTCTCGTGCTTCCCGAGCCCAACGCCCTGTTTCAATGCGGAGGCGATGTGCACCCGTGCGAATGGAAGCTATAAGTCTGCGCTTCTTCATGGGCAGCTGGGTGTACAAGTACTGGTGTGGGCCTCTTGTGAGCCTAGGATTGACTTGCTGCTGATAGTGTGCCAGCTTAACGTGCGTCAGAGCCTCTGCATCCCAGAGCTTGCGAAGGAAAGTAGCATCCATTAGAAGATAATCAATCTTGTTAATTTGGGATTTTCCGATTTGGCTGAAAACATTTTTGGAATTTATTTTCAATTAATTTCATATGATTTTGAGGATTCTGATAGCCGGAAAAACTTATGGATTTCCAAAAATCGCAGAAGTTTGCGCTATGATTTTTTCTTCCTGATTTCCGCTATGAGGGCATGCCACAACGGAATTTGCATGCATCGTCGTGGCATCAATGACTGCTCTTCTACACTTACAATAGCCAGTATGCATCTCTTATGCTCCGGGCATGCATCTTCTGAAGCTGTGGCTAGGCTGGGTAAGGTCTCTTTTTAGTTGAGATATAGGAGCTTTTGAACCATGGCTGGCTTTTGTTTGAACGTAGGTATACAGATGGTGATCAGGTCATTAGACTTTGGATTTTGATAGATGTTTGGTCGATCTGCTTTCAGTCTGCAATTTCGGTACCGAGATGCATGCTTCAATTTATGTTTTATTTTGTGAGATATTTTTACTTTCAAAGAGTCCAGCAAGCTGCCGGAATGGATATTTTGCATCCAACGGTGATACCATAAACTGAGTTTGTAGAGTTTGAGAATTACTTCTAGAGATCCAGGGGTGAGGATGAACCGTTGGCACATGCATTAAGCAAGGTAAAAAATGTAATTTCTTTTGGATTCGCTGCATGTAATTTCTTAGGTTCTCGGTGTTGCCGATTTGCACAAGGTTCTATTTCCATTCAATTCCGTTTCTAAGATCATCAACGTTGAAACATTTTTGCCAAAGAGGAAGTCACAAAGCAAGCCTATCGTACCTAATTTGCAAAGACTCCATCACTATGGAACATGTCTACACTAATCTATTTTCCCTCATTTACTGTAAATGCATTCGAT
This sequence comes from Isoetes taiwanensis, assembly GCA_021234155.1. Lineage (NCBI taxonomy): Eukaryota > Viridiplantae > Streptophyta > Lycopodiopsida > Isoetales > Isoetaceae > Isoetes > Isoetes taiwanensis. The sequence continues at coordinate 73,268 of JAJEKV010000794.1, forward strand.
AGAGACATCATCTATGTCAATCCTGAATCCATATTCCAATATATAGATATGTACTTCCACTCCTTTAGCAAGGTCTGCAATGCCAGCACATGCATCAATAATGCAAGCTAATGTAAAATTGTCTGGCTTCATGTCTGCTAGTTGCATCTGGCCAAAAAAGTTGAAGGGCAATGCTCGGACCTTTCATTTGAGCATGAGCAAGAATCAATCGTATTCCATGAACAAGTATCCCTTATAGGCATTTGATTAAAAACTTGGCGCCTTCTCAACAAATCCCGCCTTTGGCATAACCTCGCAAGCATAATATTCCATGAAATTACATCCCTCTTTGGCATTATTTTAAGCGCTTTTTTGGCCGTTGAGCTCTCCATCGACAAAGACCTGTAAAATGATTGTGTTTCATGATATTACATTAGGTTTTGGCATTTTTGAAATAGGTGGAAAGATTGTTTTAGCTGTCCATCTTTGGGCATATCCAGCAATCATCACATTCCATGAAAAAGTATATTAGTGTGGCATTTGTTGGAAAAGGTGGAGAGCTTCACTAAGTTGTCCCCATGGAACATAAGTTGAAAGCGAGGCTGCAAAGGCAAGAGACCACATTTGGGTGAGGCATGTCTTTAAAAAAAAAAGTAGCAAAGCTTCCTCTAGATGCCCTTCCTGAGCATAACTAGAAATAAGCGTACTCCAGGAGAACATGTCCCTGTTGGGCATTTTTCCAAATAAATGAAATGCTTCTTGGAGCTTCCCGTGTTGAACATTTGCAGCTATTATAGCATTCCATGCTGCCCGCGTCTTTCGGGCATTTGATAAAAAATATCTTTGTGCCTCGGTTAATTTTCCCCTGTGATGCATATCTTTAAAACCATAGCAGTCCAGGACACAATATTTCTATCAGGCATTTCAAGAAAGTGCCTAAGTTAAGGTTCTACTTTTGATTGCTTTGGGACTCCTTGGAGTTTAGGCTGAAAGTTAAGGCTCTACTTTTGATTACTTTGCTTCTATGGGTTCGCATTGAGAGATGGAAATTCAAATGCCTGCAAAAGAGGACAAGTATTACCACAGAAAAGCCTGTTATAGCGTGTTATTTTATGCAGATTATGTGAAAAAGCAGCCGATGAAATCAATGATCAGACTTCTTTCTTTGGCCCTATAAAGATGTTGTTTCTAATTGTCAGGAATATTCGTCGAGTTAGTATGCAGGAACTATGAATCAATGATCAGCCATGCTAAGGAAGGTCTAAAGGACTCTCACATAAATATTAATATATGGAATCCATAAGAATTGATAATCTCATGAACTCACAGGTTCAAGGAGAGGTGTCATCCAATATTGTATTTATTCAGACAGAGCAGGTACATCCTTTGGAATTTTGAGATGCTACACGTGGTTGATGATACTCTAATTATATCTGTCATTTAGTTCAGTGTTTCAACATTTTAGCAACTTTATCACTTTCGGTAGACAAGTTTGAAATACTAAAGTGGTCGCTTGGAGAAACATATCAGCCCGATCTTCTTAAATCAAAGACATTGTTTCTTCGTTGATAATGCTTCAAGTGAGTCATTCAATGTAGCGTAAACTAGAGAAGGTCTAAGTTAAGGAACAATAGTGACTGCCAAAGTGGAGGTTGGGAGTATGCCAATCTGTACAAACACTCCCTTGTGTAATATGTTTTTGATATTGTCTTGGCTGTACTTGGTGATGAATACCTTCCTGGCAAAGATTGCATGCATGTAGATGGGTTTTTTATGGGCAATCAATCCTTCAAGAGCATGTAGGTGGGTTTTTATGGGCTCAAGTTCTGAGAACTTGAGAAGCAATGTGATCGGCAATAGGGAATCCTAACACACTATTTCATACCTCCTGAGCATGATCATGAAGACAGCATGCGTACTTTTTTGAAAGCCCTTATAATGAAGACAGCATATGTACCCTTAGATGTGGGACCGAGGCACTCTTTCTGCTACATCAGGCCTGCTTGGATTCTGGCTTTGGTGATGGATTATCGGGCCAGACAGAGCGTGTCTATTTTCAATGTTCTTGATAACATTCGTGGCAAATGTTTTCATATTTCATCTGCTTTTTCCCTTGCTACTTGCAGGAACTAGAATTACGCGGTCCGGACTTCCTACAAGCAGCGTAAAAAAAGGCCAGCCAGCTTTTTGAGCAGAGCCTAGCAACAGTTTGTGTTAGAAAAGGTAACATACTTCAGCAAAGCTAAAGAACAGCACTGGAGTATATTTTTGTTGTTATTGAAGGTGATGTCAAAGGGATCTGCTATAGGTACAACAGCAAGCTATGTTTCTCTTATCTTTTTAGTCAGAACTTGCATTCATGTGCTTCTAAGCTCTATGTTAGTTGCCACAAAGAATTACAAAAGGTAAAGCATGTTCCTGTGAAGAATCACATTCGCTTTGCAACTACAGAAATTCTGTCATTCTATGATGTGATTTGAAAATTTTGTGCATGGATGCCACCATCATTTTGGCCCCTTGGCTGTGTACAATACGTAGCCGCTTGGATGTGTGATCCGACAAACATGATACTACCATAAATAATTACAATATTGGGGTCTGGGTACTGACTACCAGAGCCAATCTTGCTTTTATATTTAGTGGCAGCTCTTACAGGAACATCATGTTTATTTTTAGTGTTCTTAAATAACATTCATGGCAAAGGTTTTTAGATTTAATCTGCTTTTTCATTTGCTACTTGCAGGAACTGAAGTTACGCGGTTAGGCTTTTCAACAAGCAATGGAAAAAAGGCCAGCCAGCTTTTTGAGCAGTGCCTAGCAAGAGTCTTTGTGGGAAAAGGTAAGATACTTCATTTTTGCACTTCTTCTTCTTAATGTATATGGAAGGTTATATGGTCAAGCATATTAAATTGATAATGCTCAAGAGGAGCAGGCCGTATCATGTTACGGCGAAGCTTGATACTACAGAAACCATTGTGCCTTTATATTTATTGGTAGCATTGAATGGCATCGTATTGCTAGATTGACAAAGATGATCATTTATTTGAAGATTGCATTACAATATATATTATTCCTATGGATTCTTCTTCCGCGATACATGGGAGGACTTCACTTGCACAAAATCTGCTTGGAAGTTGCTAAAATCTAGAGATACCTACCCGAATTTTCTCCACTATTGTTTTCTCAAACGATTGTACATTAGGTAATTCAGACTTTGACACATGTTAATGCATTTAAAGATTTAAAAGGTTGTGATGATACCATTGCTTCTAGGTATCTTCTGGTGGAATGGTGGAATAAGAGGTTCGCTGACTTGGGTTTGCATCTTTTAAATGGCTATACCTAATGCATGATACTAATGCAGGAATACAAGTGAATTGGAGTTCGTTGAAGCTATATTTGGGACACTAAAGGTGTTATTGTGCATCGGATGGTGACCTGTGCACCATGCAATGGAAGTGGTCCAAAATTTATCATGCACAACAAATGACATGTGCACCATGGAATGGCATTTATCATGCACAACAAATGTGGATTTATGCTCTAGATATCTAAAACCTTTTATGCATAACAATTAAAGGCATGGATTGCCATCCACATTAAATCCATCAAATACAATTTGCTAAAGTTGACATTGTTGCTGAATGCCCCAAAATTCCATATAAGTTCAACATCAAATATAATACACATGGATCTACAGTGCTCTAGGCATAGCTATATGCTCTCCTTGCACAGATAACTCTATAGGCGGTTCTTTGAGAGAGAGAGAGATCTATATGTTTAAGCCTTTAAATTAGTTTGTAAAGGCTTCTTGATACAAGGAAATCCATGCATAGATTTCCACATTTTTGCAATCTAGGGAGCTCTTAGTAGGCTTCTTTTGTTCATAGAACTGAATTTTCTAACGCAACAATGTCACATCCATTAGCTATTCTCAATTTTGAATTTAAGGCGAGCATAAATTTGGATCTTTGCAAGTTTATAGCATGTTATGAAACTAGGCAAATTGCTCTTTTGCATGTTATGGAGCTCCTTTAGATTGGATATTTGAGTTCATTTAAAAGCTTATCCTTTATAATTCATGATGAATAAGTCAATGAAGTGAATGATAGATGTGAATAACTTTCAAAATTACTACTTATTATATTGTTAATACATGTAATTGACTATCAAGACCTAAATTGCACACATCTAAGAATTATAAAAGCATTTCATTCAACAAATCTAATTTAACAAATCTAGATCACCCTTCTAGGACATGTGTGCACATTAGGTATTCTTTTCATATGCTTGAGGGTACAATATGCAAGCATCACATTTATTCTAGGGTTTTCCAAAGAAGTTAATTAAAGCTTCGTAATCTGGTCGTCCTATTCCGTACAAAACCATTCATCCAAGATCTTAGCAGAACGGAATATCTAGAAGCAGCAAACGATTGCAGATTATGGATAGTCATCAAGTTTGTTGCCATGTAAATCATTTGTGGAAACGAATCAAATTATTGCGGTATGTCCTTATTGAGTGTATATAGAGTTTTTATTGAGTGTATATATAGGATCATGTGTACTGTTAACCCTTAAATCCGACATCGTGATTTTTCATTGCATATCTACGTGATCATTGTTTCAAGATACATTGTTGTGAAGCTGATGCAACATGTAGTAAATCTTTAAACTTGCTGTTAGAATGTCAATCTGCTAGCAGAAGCACATTGTTGTATTTCATCCCTTTTTCTGTGCCATTGTGACGTTATTAGATTCACGTTCTTGGAATGCATCCATTGCTGTAAGGTATAGGCAATGTTCAGATAAATAATTGATAATTTTTTTTGTTGGGAAGATAAGAGCAGCATATTAATATTAGCTGGCTTTCTTTCTTTTCTATATTCTAGCTATGATGTCCACTATTTGATCTAATGAGGGTATTTCCCATGAGCAGACATAGGCAACCAATTAATATATGTCATTAGGAGATTAGATGGGTAAGCCTATCAGCTCCAAGTGCATTAGAGCCAGTTGTTGCACTGGAAATGCCCAAGCTTTTGTATATGAAATACGTGTGGCAAGAATACAAATTGTGTGTTCCATTGTTGCACTGGAAATGCCCAAACTTTTGTATATGAAATATATGTGGCAAGAATACAAACTGTGTATTCCATTGTTGCTCCTACAATCTTCAAATGCAAATTTCCATGCTCCAAATCCTTTTTTTTTTAATATTAAACAACCATTCTTTCAAATTGTCACGAGGCCCGGCAACGCCGGGCACCATAACTAGTGAATTTAAAAACACTTCATGGGCATAGCAAATTAGACACCATCCGACCATTGAAAAAAGGGAACACTAGCTTGCATCGGACAGGGAATTGCCAAGGAATCGGTCATGAATCGCCAGGGAATCGATAGGGAATTGGCCATGAAATCGGCCAGGGAACTCGATTTAGATTCAAGAGCCCTCTTGAGCTTACTCCTCGACAAAGAGCTACAGGGTTCTTGGGCTCATACTACAGTCCATACTTGGCTCTTTGATATGCTCCGCTGCACCGAGATTTTTGAAGCCACAGAATATTTAATTCAGACCCACAGAATATTTATGGACAAACAACATATCTCTAAAACCTCTACTTCAACAAACCCACAGAATACCTTAGATTTGGGGCTTTTTTGGGCTCATACTTGGGCTTATGCTTGGCAAACAATACTGCCATTCTTGGGCTTACACTTGGGCTCTCTGATTGTTCTGCATCAGGCTTTTGAAACCACCACTTCTACAAACCTATCTCATCTATTCATTCATGGAGCAAGATAAAGACAACGTAAATACGTTCAGATTTAGATCATTTGCTCTATATTATTGTGATTTCTTGCTTTTTCTTGCTCCTTGCATTTCCGTAGTTTTCAAATTTTTATTATAGCGGTGGCTTCGTTAAGCTAAAAAAAGAAGGAAGGCCAATCAATGTAGATCTATGCTTTCTTTTTGCAAATTCTCTAATAGCATAGTTGCAAGCTCAGGCTCTCAAACATAGCAGCAGCCCGGCATAGTTCTTGAGGAGACCATAGAAATTATAGAAGGTTCTTGTAATGTACAGAAGAACATACCTATTGTTGATGTACATATAAAACTTGGTTATATTATTACGAGTTTATAATAGACTTTATAACTTGTTAGCACGTTTGCACAAACGCAAGTGGACACTTTGAAGCAATTTTAGAGTGTCCACGTTGGTGCGAGGTAAGATTTTTGTTCACGTGGATGCAGGTACAAGCCTTCGATTTCATCTACGGCTGTGGAAATTCAAGAAAATTTCAAGTGGGATGTCGGTTAGCAGAAGGCCGTGATGATTGCTCCAAATCCGAACAAAATAGACCCTGGATTTACTAGTGAAGACGATGAAGCAGAGGCAAGCTTGGTGTCGATAGGTATGGCACAGCCACCCTTCCTGCGAGCAACGATACGCTTGACGGATCTCCTATTTGGAACAGAGCACTATGCACGCAGGGCTTTTCCTCGTCATTGGATATGAAGCAATCCAAGTGTTGAGCCATGGCAAAATGTTTGGCCGAAATTGCTTTCGCCGGCTCTGTCGTTTCTATTCAAGCCAAAATGGATGTTTCTTTGTGTTCCATAATAAGGGCGAGCTTTCAGGCAGTTAAAATGGTCCTCTTGAGGAACTTGTGGGGAGGTGTAAGTTTACCCACTCAATTTATTCTGAGGACTGTCGGAGCTTTCCCAGTTTGATTTTCATTTCCTTCTTTCTAACTACACATCCTTCAGAGCTTTTCCTTGCTCGAGGAAGGAGCAAATAAAATCTGTATACCAACTCTGGGCCTGCCATAGCCACGAAGCTGGCTTTGATCTTTCTCTGTCGTCTCCGTATCCGGGTGAAGTGTTTGCCATCCGAGATAGATTTTGCCATCCCCTGTTTTCGGATGAAGGCAAGTTTGCTTATGTAACCCTGTTTTATGGATGCACACAGGTCCTCGCCCATTATTCTGGGCATAACGAACATGCCCTGTCTCCACATGGGTCTGTTTCATTTTTCAGAATCTTTTAGACTAGATTTATCCATCAATCGGCTTAGGAGCTTAGGACTCCATTAACCGGCTAGAGCTGAGCAGTTCTTGGAGGAGCCATATTAAGAGGTACAATTTTTGCTTAGATTCAGGTATGATTTTTGCATAGAAGGCAAATAGCTCCAGATTCGATATATATGCTTACCTGTTCGATCCTGCCATAGCCACGAACCTGCCATGCCATAGCCACGAACCTGCTTTCTGTTATGGTTTAGTTGAAAATAAGTTGAAACTTAAGTTTATGCCATAGCCACGAACCTGCTTTAGCCGATTCTTTGCTTCAGGAACAAGGATTGGTATGACTGTGTAGTTCTCGCTTTCGTATCAGACAGTTGAGTCCAATGGCCTGCTTGCGATGCTTGTGAGACTCTTGGATAAGTTTTGAACTCCGGTTATGATTAAGAAATGCAATCACAAATCCTGCAATTGCTAAAAGGAAGCAGCATGCAGTTCCATATATTTATATTGAACATCATGTGAGCAAGGTTTCTTCAAATCTGAAATAGATCTCGCTATTGAAGCTTTGTATTGCTCTTTAGCTGCAAAAAATTCCAGAGCACATTCATTAGCACATTCATTTGTTGTAAATAGACTCAAAAGGTGATGACAGAACAGCAAGTAAGAGTCTAATTGATAATGGAAGAACAGATTACAACATGCAAGCAAAGATGAGTATCTCGCTTGCGTTTAGATCCTTGATCAAGGGAACACACAAATGAACTGATGGTTGTGCCCTCAAGATCGTTCATATAAATAGAAGGAACTTTAAAAGCTAAAACGGTAAAGGAATCTAATTAAAGCATGAACAACAAACTTAGTGGTTCCGAGATTCCTGCTGACGGAGATTCCTGCTGACGAGATTCTTCTTGTGCTGTTAATCTCAACACCCCCTTTCAAAGCAACATGAAGAATCTCAATGACGTGACTCTGCTTGCGATCGGATCCCCACTCAGGCATAGCCATGAGATGAAGAAAGGTGACAAACCGTGAGTAACTTAGGGACGACCCAATGGTTTGGTGGGATATCCGGGAGCATATCTTGATAGGGAGGTATTTGAGAGTGATTATGCCATCTTCAACAAGTTGACGAATGAAGTGATATTGAATGTCAATATGCTTCATTCGTTTATGGAAAGGACGAGGATTTTTTAGCAAATGTGCCCAAGGCACCTTGATTATCGGTGTGTAGTGAAGACCATTGGAAGATGTGAGACCAAGCTCAATGCTAAGACGTTGAATCCATATGGCTTCTTTTGTCGGCATGAGAGAGCAACATATTAAACTACGTGGTGGAGAGAGCAACACATTTTTGTTAAATCTTGCTCCAACCGATGGCTGCCCCGCAAAGAGTGAAAACAAAACCAGAAATGGATCTTCGGTCATGGTGGTCACCAGCCCGATCCAGCATCAACTGTAGCCAAGAATGATGGAAGATTCAATTGCATTATAGAGAAGGCCATAGGTGGAGGTACCAGCAAGAAGCGAAGGACCGTTTGATGGAAATGCAATGGGATTGTTTGGGATCAAGAGCAAACGGGTGAGTTTAAGAGAGGTAAAGAAAGATCGTGGCGTGTCTGAGGCAGCAACAAAGTTTAAGAGGCCAAGAAGTGTCGCGTGTAATTATCCCGCGGATGGGAAGAAGATGGAGAGCATGGAGGATCAATTGGGGAAGGAAGGAAATGTTGGGCTCAAAGAGAGTAGAAACGGGCTTGCAATGGAGCATACCATAAGCGGGCGTAATATCTTGGATGTATTTATCTTTGGTGAAGATGGAGGAGGCCATTGGGCGGTCATCTTTGGATTGTCATGCCAAGAAAATAAAGCGGGGCCAAGATCCTTCATCGAAAAATGGGTTTGAATTTTGAGCTTAACTTGAGCAAGAAGATGATCATCTGCGGCTATGATTAGTAAATCATCAACATAAACAAGGATGATGACAAGAGAAGGATCCAAAAGAAAATAGACCTTTGGGGTCGATTGGCATCTGGAAAACTTGAGGCATATAAGGTTTGATCAAGCTTAGCATACCAAGATCGAGAAGCCTGTTTAAGTCCGTTATAAGGCTTTGTGTAAGAGACAAACCATGTCGACACTAATTGGAATGAATGAAACCGGGTTGTTCGATGTAGACCTCCTTATTAAGATCACCATAAAGGAATGCATTGTTTACATCCATCACGGTGAGCGTGTAGGTGCTTGAGAGCAGCTAGTGCAAGGATAATCTGACCGAAGACATCTCTTGGCCCGGAGGCAGCGAAAGTTGCATAATCTAGCCCTTCACTGAAGCCTCGGGCAACAAAGCCCAGAGCTTTGAACACAATCCACAAAAACGACTTTGTTATATTTAACTTTATAGACCCATTTGCTCCGACAATAGCTTTCGGTTGGGTGGGCGAGGACAAGAGACCATGTCCATAGCATGAATAAAGCAATTTCATCTGCATAGCTTGAATCCTTGGGGAGTTTAGGAACTCAGCAATGGCTTGAGAGTAAGATTGTGGTTCGATGGGATGATCGAGCAGCGAGGCAGTAGTCTTTAGTCAGTGGGAGCTTTACGTTCCCTGAGTGGGGGAGATGAAATGCGGAGAGGTACAGTGCGGCACAAGAGGGAATGGTATCACGGAGGAGGAGAATGAGATGCAGCACAAGAGGGAATGGTATCGAAGAAGAAATTTGAACAATCCGGTAGGGTCTGGGAAGGGGCAGCAAAGCGCAGGTGGTGTAAGTATGAATGTGGGGAAGAATCAATCTCAATAATAGGAACTCGGTAGAGAAATGTCAAAGGATGGAGTAGGATTTTCAGCAAAACAAGGCTCAGTTCATTAAAAGAAGCATGGCAAGTGATGATCAACATGGGAGTCAAGAGCAAGCAATCATGTAAGCTTTGTGTGTCAAAGAATACCCAATAAACATGCGAGGGAATGGCCTTAGGCTGCAATTTTGATCTCTTTCTTTAGGAATATGTGCAAAAGCTTTGCATCCAAAACCTTGAGGTGATCAAGAGAAGGGGGCTGCCATTTCGGTTTAATTTGGAAGCTTGTGGCTAAGACTTGAGTGAGGCATGCGGTTGAGCAAGTAGGTCTCTTCATACAAACGGCTTCCCCCAAAATGGGCGTGAACGCGTATGGCTAGCAAAAGACTTCTCGGCCATTTCCATCAAGGTCGCGATTTGCACGCTCGGCTCTTCCATTCGTTCGGAGAGTAGGGAGGCGAAACCTTCATGGCGAATGCTGGAGAAAAAGAAATGCTGAAATCTGTGGGAATTGAACTTCGCCCGGCATCACATCGCCGAAGGTTACCATCCGCTTTGCACGTGTAGCGTTCCTCGAAAAGTGATGAACTCAACAACATATTCAAAGCGACTTTTAGCGGTTAGCGAAAAATAGAAAGATATCTGCTATAATCATCCAAAAGTACCAAAATGTATTTGGAACCATTGAAGGAAGAAGGAGGTTTTATGGGGCCATAAATCCGCGATGCACAAGTTAGAGTAAATGATTGCGTGGATCGGTGGATGGAGGAAAAGACTCTGGAACTTTCTTGATGAGACAAATGTTGGGGCTTGGCAAAGATAAGCACTTTTCGACAAAAAGGTCTTGCTTGATGAGTTGTTGGATCCGGTTTGAGCCAATGTGACCCAAGCGGTAGTGCCACAAAGATTGAAGTGGGACTGTGAAGGCAAAATGAGCAAATTCGGGTTCTTGGGTAGTGATTTGATATAGGTTTCCAAGCCTTCGTCGAGGAGAGAAGCAAGACATTATCAGGACCTCTTATGTGGCAAGCACCATGAGTGAAATTCACATGAAAACCATCATCGGTGAACTTCTTGTTGAAAGAGGCTTTTGTGCAAACCGGGGGCGTGGAGCACATCTTTAATGCTTCTTGTTTCGAGGAAGATAGATGGATATTCACAACCCCCTTGCCAATGCCCAATTGTTGTGAATGATCACCCATCTTGACAATGCGGGCTGTGGTGAGGGAGGCATATCTTGAAGGAACAAGGATCGATGAGGTGTCATGTGAGTGGTTGCTCCAATCTAGAAACCATGAGGGGCAATGGAAAGAAAGAGAATCATCTGCTGCAAAAAGATACTCAAAAGGCTCATCAGTAGCAAGGGTGTCATCAACAAAGCAACTATAATCTTCCTCTTCTTCTTTTAAGCAAAATTACCATTTTCTTAGAGTGGATATCCTTGGAGAGGCAATAGGTGCAGTCTTTGGACATTCTTTGGCATAATGCCCAAGCTTCTTCGGCCGGGTGGCATTTGGCGGATGCTCTTGTCTGGCGATTTCGGCCGAGAATTTTGCCTCCTTGGCTCCCTTTTGAAATCTGCAAGCATGGCGGACTCAACTTGCTTAGTGATTTCAGCAATCATCAAAGCATCTTTAGGGACACCTTGATTTGTTGTTGTTTGCCGAAGTGCCTCTTCTTTGAATTAGGTCAAGAGCGGCCTCAAATGTATAATCCTCAATGTGTCCTTGCCAGTTGATTATCGGACCATCAAAGTGTTAGGCAAACTATTGAGTAAAGAGGCAAACCTTCTCATCTTCGATATATCACTTCAGTGGCATTCAAATCATCCACCGGTTCCTTCATCCAGACATATGTGATCGATCCATCTCCATCTTACTCAACTTTGTTATAAAGTCGATTTAGAAGGACACGGGAGATGCATTCCTTGAAGCATAATGATGCTCAAGAAGGCGCATGATATCTCTGCTTGTGTTGGCCCCCTTGACCCGACCTTGGGATTATCATCCAATCCACTGGCGGATCCGGCGGTTTGCTTTCCTATCTTTTCAACATCAAAAGATAGATCCACCTCCAATCCACTGAGGAACTCATGCAATATTGGATGCTTGAGAATCCACAACTTCCCATAAGCTATATGATCTCTCAAGAGCATGCGCATTCTCTTCCACATCTGGAAGTTCTTGCCATTGAATCTGAATGATACCTAATTGGATTTCGTGTTCAAAACCAAGGGGCTTCCATTATCAAGAATAGGTAACCGAGAAAAAATGAAATGCAGCTGACGGCTTTTTCAAAAAACGTCGTGGGCCCATAACTGTTGTAAATAGACTTTCAAAAGGTGATGGCCGAGCGACAAGTAAAAGTCTAATTGATAATGGAAGATTACACAACATGCAAGGCAAGATGAGTATCTAAGCTTCGCGTTTAGATCCTTGATCGGGAAACACATAAATGGCCCGATGGTTGTGCCCCTCAAGATCGTTCATATAAATAGAAGGAACTTTTAAAAAGCTAAAGCGGTAAAGGAATCTAATTAAAGCATGAACAACAAACTTAGTGGTTAAGATTCCTGTTGTGGGAGATTCTAACTGACGAGATTCTTCTTGTGTTGTTAATCCAACATCATTAACGGTAATCAATTCCATTTGAGGTTTCTTGCTTCTCAACTCTGCGAAAAGTGCTGCTTTATTATGCAAAGGCCGATCTTTGTTGACTATAAATGATAGACACCGAAGTCTAGGCATTACTAAATATATTGATCTCCTTCCCTTTCAGGACATACTTCAATCTACAATGCAATTCCATCTCTATTTGTAACTCTAACCAAAGAAATCCATGCGGGAATCGAGAGAATATCTTCTTGTCACAATATTAAACCTCTCTATGTAATGCCTCTTACATGTTTACTGTAAAACTAGCGTCCGGTGCATTTTGGCATTTTTACATATGTAAGTAGAAATTGAAAACTTTATGCCTAGCATTATTTTTAGATTATTTTGCATGCTTTCCAGCGGATGCCTTGCTAGTGTAAAGCAGAGCTTTGGTTTGCAAGTTATGGCAAAATTGACTGGTGGTTTTATTTCATGCAGTCGTATTTTGATATAGTTTGTTTTATTTGGGCCATTTTCAAACCATAAATTTCAGAAACATGCATGTCTTTTTTTTTTCTAATAAATGCTCATGCATAAAACATAGGGCTTCCTTCTTGAAGTTATGTCCTTCACATTTCTTGTTGTGAAGTTGGGACAACGATAACTTGGCTTTGCTATAGGCTGAATCAATTGAAGTAAGCTTTTACAATCCTTATTTCGTCAATGTAATTTATTGCTTAAACTCACACCTCTATTTGTAAGTCAGATTAACAAAAGTTCATGGAAGAATGGGATAAATAGAATGTTAAACCTCTTTTATGTAATGCCTCTACATGCTCACACAGGAACTAGCATAGCCAGCCCATTTGGCATTTGGGACATATCTAGGGCAGAATTTGAAAACTTTTATGCTAGCATTATTTTTAGATTTTTTTGCATGCTTTAAATCGGATGCCTTGCTAACAAAATCCAGACTTTGGTTTGTAAATTACGGCGAAATTGAAAGATGGCCTTATTTCACGCAAATCAGACTGATTCATACGTTTTGTTTCCATTTAAACTATCAATTTCATAAAAAATGCACCTGTGTCTTTTGTAGGATGCTTATTAGGCTTTTCACAAGTACTCATGAATAAGCGTGAATAAAACAGAACTTTTTGCGTATGATGAAAGAGTTGCATAGTAATCAAATTTTGGCAATCGGTATTCCCTTTTAACATATTGGTTGAGATCACTTTGGTGTTCCCACAAACCATTGTTAGCACACATATGGGATTGATTGCGGGACTTTCGAAGTGTAATCTTGACATTACAAGCAGTGGGCAATGAAATGTCCATCCCAATCTTGCATTTGGGTTATATAGAAACCCAAGGACACGTGTAGACTAGATTTAACGACAATTTAGCCCACGGCTTAGGAAACCCTGAGAATAATGCTTACAATTCATGGCATGTCCAAAACCACCTTCGATATAATCGCATTTGCACATTCTATATATCGAAAGTTGCAAGGTGTGAGACCAAATAAGATCATATTTTTAGAATATTTTCGGCGAATATGTGGTTTCACTAAGGTAAATAGTTGCATGATCTAGTGGACTTAGTTTGGATATGATCGTTATGGAAATGGCAAGAGGAATGCTTTGAATGGCTAAACCTCAATTAAGTAAGAAAGGACAATGTAGATTATACAAGAGAAGTTTGTTTGCAAAAATTAGATTCAACCACATATTTTTTCAATATGTGTGGTTTCAATAAAACAAATAGTTGCATGATCTAGTGGACTTAGTTTGGATATGATCATTATGGAAATGGCAAGAGGGAATGCTTTGAATGGCTAAACCTCAATTAGAAGTAAGAAAGGACAATGTAAGATTATACAAGCATGAAGTTTGTTGCAAAAATTTGCCTTGATATTCTTTAACGCCAAGAGAGTGAGGCTCAACTCCACTGCAAAATGATGCAAGCCACTTAAGTCCGTTTACCTCTGTTTATACTGCAGCATGTAGATGGTGCCACTTTGAGAAACATTTGAAAACGAAAATGTTGCAACTTTGGCATTAAAGGTTGTTATGGAGGTTTTGAAAGCTATTTTATGTTGATCTTTTTATGCGAAGTCCATTTATTGAGGCCCATGATTTGCATGCTGGCCTTCTAGTTTTGCAATCTAAGTGAGTGCAAATTCCGGATGCTCAAATCAATGAATGTGAATGATGGGAATTCGAAAATGCATACAAATCATTTTTGACTTGATTCTCATATACAACTTGACATTTATTTCTGGCGATTGGATTTTTCTATTTATGAATAATCTCAAACAATCCCTTATTTGCATTTGTGCTATGCTTTAGAATGCTTTAAATGTCCCAACAAGTAGAAAATCCTAAAAACACAAACTTTTTAGAATAAGAACTTCTGATAGGCACATTGATCAAACATGCACCTAATAGAAGAAAAAAACTTGAAATCCCTTTCCCGGAAACCCCATATTCTAGACCCCCCAACTCGCATCATAGAAATGGCATAACTAATAGGAAAACCAAATCAAATTTATGACAACATAAACTTGCTCCAGGATTGGCTTAACCATCGCAAAACGCCTATCCACTCACACCCTCCTTTTCTTTTGCCCTAAATCCCATCAAATTGCAACTCACAACATTCAATCCCCAAAGATGGTCACTTTTTTGCATGAGACAATAGAAAGATAAAAAATAGCAATTTCCCAAAAAGCAACTAGTTTGCCAAAAACGTTCTATGCCCCATGGGACTTACACTATAGAACTAAGCGTAATTTTAGAAACCATCGAACTTGCATAAATAGGAGTTTTAACCAAATTTAACATATAAAACCTTGCTACTCACTGTCTCCATTTAGGTCTTCATGGAATCTTGAGAGATCTCATAATAAAACCTAAGGAATCAGGGAATCTACATAATATCTCCAAAGAATCTAGGGAAAATCTAGGGAATCTTCATAAATTCTTGGACATTCTAAGGGAATCTAGAAGAATCCAAGGAAACATTTATAAAATCTTAGGAAACCTAGAGGAATTTTCATAGAATCTAAGGGAATTCTAACATAAAAGCACTGTACTCACTCTGCGCAAAATTTTACCTCATCAAGCGATTCAAAATAGAATTGCCCCAACCGCAAAATAGGATTTTTTGCTAAATATACCATGCTAATTCACATGCCTACCTTTGGGGGCCGGAAACATGCAAATGGAACATGCACCAACTAAAACATTTGGCATCAATTTATCTAACTTCAAGGATATCATTGTGGAAAATCGGCTTGTCAATAATAATGTGTATGCATCTGGCATTATGACCATCCATACATCTATCGTTACAAGTTTTTTACCTTTAGATTTAAATGCATGCTTTCGATTAAAAGCCCGACAAAAGCAGCTAGGCAATAATTTTCAGTCATCATATAATATTACAAATGATAATATATTATTGCCATGTTTGAGAGATTCTAATGTCTTTCCAAGCATTTGGAAGGCCGAAAACTACATTTTTTATTTTGTAACTAGAAAGTAGGGCCAGCTGTTGATGACATTGATATAGAACTTTATTACAAATTACAAAAGCAAAAGAACATTATCAAAACATGTAATTTTTATAAAAAAATAATCAAGCGATGCTTTTGACTAGTTCTTTTTTACATAAAAGTAATTTCTATCATTTGGAATTTCTGTCTTGCATTTGAAAGGTTAAAAATTGAAAGACTTCCTGTCTCGCTATTGAAAAGGTGTAAATTTTTGCCTGTTACAAGAGAAATTAGGGAGTAGCCTTCAAATTTGAGCACTGGATCCACGATGAGACAGATGCGTTCAGATTCCCTCACTCTGACATCAAACCATCAATTGCGGAAGGTTGTGATCTCTGATCTCTTGGCGTGGAGAGGTCTCCCAAAGCATTTTATGCCCCACGCTCGAGAATCAACCGTGGTCGGTTCTTTGCTCCGGTGGGCTTTCTGGGAACTGTCGGAGGAGCCACAGGCATGTCAGTAACCCTCCGCTGCACTCATAATAATCCAACAAAGCGTAGCAGAGGTTGGCAAAGTCCTTTGCTCTTGAAGAGGGAGACGCCAAAAGCGGTAGCCGGTGACCTCATAGAGTGGGGTGATGCAGTGCAGGCCTATTGCGTCCCCATTTGTCCGTCGCGGCGTGAAATGGGCGACAAGTTGTGCATCCTGTAAGCCACTGTAGGCATAATCCCGCGACACTGGACCTGGCGGTGATTTGTCTTTGTGCGCGGTGTACGTGGGAAGAGGCGATTGTGGTAGGCC
>JAJEKV010000795.1:0-89821 GCA_021234155.1 Isoetes taiwanensis
CCTTATTATGCAATGACTATAAAGCTTGCATGTATTTGAATCCTCCTAAAAAATATGCATCAAGGATGAGGGTGGGATTATTAATGCATAAAAACACGTTAATGGAGTTATTTCATCATTAATAATTTATTTCTATCTATCCATCCATCCATCCTTTCTTAGTAAGGATATTGTAATT
Organism: Isoetes taiwanensis; assembly: GCA_021234155.1. Taxonomy (NCBI): domain Eukaryota; kingdom Viridiplantae; phylum Streptophyta; class Lycopodiopsida; order Isoetales; family Isoetaceae; genus Isoetes; species Isoetes taiwanensis. The sequence goes on from JAJEKV010000795.1 coordinate 179, forward strand.
CTAGTAACCTTGGTTGTACTACCCAATTGCATGGCCCTGTAATGGTCTCCCAAATTCTCAGGCAAATTTGACCATAAAAAAATTCATGAGATGCACACATATAACATTTGTCAACGCTAGAAACCCCTATAGACACATGTTACTAGTAGCGTTGATCGAAGGAATACAATGGAATTTTGACGTCCATCCTAAAGACAAGATAGTAGGGCCCATGCAGTTGGAAAAAAAGCATAGGAACGAGGTCGCGGAACTAGTAGTAGAAATTATAGAAAGGCCTCTTCATAATTCATATAGACCTTACTATGTATTCCTATGTAGATATTTTTTTAAAGATTTTTGCTAGCTGACTTGAAGCTTTAACCTTGCTCTAAAATGTTCTAGTTTAATGCTTTTATTTGTCAATCAATGTTAAGTTGATTTTTCGTAAGTGGGAGAACCCCTCAAATGAAATGTTTTACGCCTCTTTGATCTTATTGTCCACATCAAAATAATCAATGAATCAAATCCACAATTTTCAATAATGGTGGTTTATGAAGTAGTAAAGTATTAAAATACCTATAAGTTTGTGTAATTACCAAAGTACCCTTATGAGTTTCAAAATTACCAAAATGCCCTTGTGTATATATAGTAGGTGTGTAGGGGCATTTTTTTTAAAACTCATAAGAACAATTTGGTAATTACGTAAACTCATAGGGGTAGTTTGGTAGTTTTTTTCCATAACCACTAGCCTTCTTTTGGTAAAAAAATTTTTATTGAACAAGGCATATATCTAAATATTATCGGATTATCCAATATATCACACACATAAACACAAAGCGTTACAACTATTGACATAATTAAAAATCAGCTTCCCAACCACGCCGTGAGTCGGAAGGTTAACAACCATTGATATTAATTAATCGCCCCTTGACCCGCTTTATTCTCTAAAATGGTTGTATTACCCAATTGTGTGGTCCTTGCGGGCTAAGTTGGTTTTTCAATGTCACCCTGATTTATGATGGTTTTTTTTGTTGAAGGACGCCGACTTTATTCAATCAAAGAGTCAAATACAAGTATAAATGCGTAGACGAATAAAATCTCGTGGATAAGCGAGACTCCACCGAAAGTGAAACAAACCTTTAAGCAAAGATATTACGTCGATTATCCAAAAAATCGGTGCACTTCTTGCGAGGGGGTGAAGAACAATGATATGACTTTACAATGTAACCTTTGAGCTTCTTGGAGAACACGATTATCTGCCACATCAGACCTTTGAAGATTACCAATCTTCGTCTTTTCGAATGATTTCTTGCTAGATGAAAAGCAACCTTATAACTCCGTCACGTGTACTTGTAAAGTGCCAAAAGCGATTCAACAATTTGTTAGTGAAACCTGAAAAGGGAAAACAACCGGGCCCCATACATCTAAGGTGTTCACACATGAAAAGCAATGCTCAATGGTCACCGTATCCACGCTTGCATACTTTGGAATCGATTTGATATTCTGGGTTAAACTTATGGACAAAAGACATTAACCCGTATTACCCTATGAAGAATGCAGCACCAAAGAACGCCACTTTAGGATGAAGTAACTTTGTCCCATGCCCAAGACCACACCTTACGCCATTGAGGAGGAGGAAGTTGAAGAGACCACTTATTAGGCGGAAGAATGTCGATATCAAAGCAACAAGCGATACATAGAGTTCACAAGTTTGCACTCCTTAATTTCTTCATGACAAACCCATACCAAAATATCTTCTTGGTGTGGCGGAATAGGCTGTGAAAATCAGCAACTTTTTTGCCAAGAACTCTATCCCATCGCCCCAATAGAAACTTTTAATCAAAAAGCCTCCCCATGTCGGCAATCGGCACGAGTCATACCATGCCGCAATAGTTAAGATTCCGGCCTTTTCCAACGCGTCTTTGAGTCAATGGGTGCACTGCTGTAAAGCAAAGTGGTTGATTGTCTGAGGGGATCCACCAACAAGGTGATCAAAATCGTACACAGCGGTTGACCGGGATGTGGAATAAAGTTTTATTTGTGTGCGGGAATCTAACAATCCTTTAAGAATGGAGAAGCATTATGATAAGGCCGCGAACTCATAAAATAAACTCCATGGAAGAAACGGTTTGGTGTGACTTTGCAAAGGGATCTGAGGGTAAGAGCACGTGCAATAAAGCCGTAACCCAGGAGAATCATCCTTACCTACAAGAAGCCGCCAAATGAATTTTTGAGATCATAACCTTACTTGCAAATGGAAATCTGTCATGCCCAAACCTCAGCCGAGACTTAGGTTTTATACACTGTGACCATGCAACCTTCACCACTACCTGCTTCATTTCCACCCCGGATAAGTTTCTAACAACACCCACAATCTCCAAAACTTTGAGTGGGAAGCAAGAATGTGGAAAGCCATATAGACATGTTGCTTAAGACATGCTTAGCAAGCGTACCCTTCCGCATAGATAGCTTAGCCAGATCCCACCAAAAAGCGTGCCTCCGCGAACCCTCGATTATAGCATCCCAAGCATCGGTTGAAACATGAATACCCGGGATACCAAGAAGCTTGGTTTTCCCATGAGGCAACACCTTCGAGGGGGTAAGCAAGAACACATGGTGGGACTTCATCATCTAGAGTCCACAAAGCGTAACACTTTTTAACCAGGCCAAAAACTCCGAGGCTATGAAAAATGTGTCAAGCGTAGTTTTGCATTTGGAGATTATCAAGATTCTGCTTTCAAAAATAGAAAGGTATCATGTGATAACATTAATAATTTCTGAGAGCCATTTTCCATAGGAAGACCCCTGATCACATCATCCTCAGCACTAGAAAAATAATTGTGAAAGCACCTCTGCCACTATAATTTGGCGATGATGGTGATGAAAAATGAGGTGAATGACATCAACTTTTGCACGCATTACTACTGGAAACCTGGTAATTGCCCAGATAGCCATTAGTATTAGTGGTGATGGGAGAAAAGAATGGAATTTTGACGTCCATCCTAAAAAGACAAGTTAGCCACAGGACCCATACAGCTACAAAAAGCATAAGAGCAAGGTAGGGTACCATTAGCTACGAATTACAGGAAGTGCCTTTCCATTACTTATTCCATGTAGATGTATTTTTGAAAGATAGTTTGCTAGTTGAGTTTAAGCTTTATTCGAACCTTGCTAAAAATGTTCCAATTTTTTTTGCTTTTATCCATCAATCAACGTTGCGTTGATTTCTAGAAGATGGGGAAGCCCTCCAAGTCAAGTTATGTCACTTTGATGCAATTGTCCACACAAGCAACCAATGAATCAAATTCAGACAATTTGAACTCATGGTGGTTCATGAAGTCTTAAGATATGCCTACTCAAGTTGCATAACCACTAGGTAAAAATCTATTTTCATCATATTATCTCATTTATTGTTCATTTCATTTCTAGTTCTAGATGGATGACTTTTGGTCTGGAAACATTTTAGCATTTAAGAAGGGCCTAAAACCAGGAGAAGGTGAGTAAATACATGAATCTAGTGGAAGGATAAGGGTGAAGTGTGTAAAGGACATAGAGAATAGAATAAAATAAAATTTTTATTGTCTACGGAGGCCAATTGGCCTATGGGACCCAAAGATCATCCGGTGGATCGTGGATCATCACTGTTGCTTCATGGTGAGGTGAGTTTGGGGAGCGTTTGAGGATTTAGAAGGTTTTGAGGATTTAGAAGGTTCTGAGATGGGTGAAAGTGGGTAATTACACAAGATGAAATCAGTGGGAGGATAAGGCTGAATATGTGTCATGTTGCAAGGACATTGGGACAAACAATGCGGGTGACGACAAAAATGATAGGAAACTGTAGGGTCCAAAGCGATATTCTTTTTCTTTGTTAGAACCTTCGGAACCAGGTCCCATGGAAGTCTCTTTCTTGAGATAGATGCTATCTATCTATCCATCTATCTTTCTCGAGAAAAATAATTTTATAATAGAAGCTATTACATGGCATGGATACGACAAATTTTAGTTGTCAACTTGTATGTGGGATAAGTCCAACTAATTAAAGAAACCGCATAAAATTGAGACGTGGAAAAAGAACAGGGATATTGAAGAGCAAACTGTTGTAATAAACCTATTGGCGGTTTTTCGGCCCACTAGGCCTAGCCACCGCCAATGGGCCGCATTTCTCTTCCTATATAAACCTCCCCATTCCGACCCTTCGCTTCATCGATCTACTCATCAATCTGGTTGATTTTATCACAGCTGCTCTCTTTATGCTCTGATTCTATCTGAAAATAGTTTGATTTTCGCAGTCTTCAGGTGATCTTTAAACCAATTTGATTCAAATTCGGTGGGTCTGTAACAAAAATTGGCAGGGAAAATGGAAGAGTTGCTTCCGGGTCTGCCCGACGATGTGGGTATGCTTTGTCTGGGCCGAGTTTCATACCAAGACCATGCTTCAATGCAGCGAGTTTGCAGAAGATGGAACGAAATCACAAATAATCCCCTGTTTTATGAGTATAGATGCAAACAGGGCTTCGCAACAAAAGGGCTTTGCATTGTACAGGCAATTCCTACTGCGGAAAAGAATGGAACGGTGCCACCATTCCATTTATGCATGCTTGATGCAAAAACCGGAGCCTGGCTATGGCTTCCCTCGATTCCAGGCTTTCCAGAAAGCGTTCCTCTGTTCTGCGAATGTGCGTATGTAAATGGGGATTTGTTTTTGATGGGGGGCTGGAATCCCAAGACCTATGATACAATTTCTTCAGTCTATGCCTTCAATTTTAGTTCCGGATGTTGGCGGAAAGCTGCAGACATGATCAGTCCGCGCTCTTTTTTTGCTTGTGGGGTGTTAGAGGGATGCATAGTGGTCGCCGGAGGCCATGATCCTGATAAAAACGCCCTTTCTAGTGCAGAAATTTACTACCCAGCATTGAATGAATGGAAGCCCCTTCCGAGTATGAGCCAGGAGAGGGATGAAGCCAAAGGAATTGTTTTGAACGGCAAATTCTATGTACTAGGTGGATACCCAACTCAATTCAAGGCGGATTTACAAAGTGCAGATATGTTTGATCCAAGGCAGGGAATTTGGGTTAATATGGAAGAGATTTGGATTGAAGGGGCTGTTCCGAGCACGACGTTCGCTTGGAATGACAGGCTTTTTGCTATGCGGGGCAATGCGTTAGTGGCATTTGATGAAATGAAGAGGATTTGGAGTGTTGTAGACACAATTCCTAACGGAGGGGAGGGCATGTGTAAAATGTAGTAGGGCATGAAATAGTTGTGATGGCTAGATTAGAGCAGAATGCAGAACGTTTGTTTACAGGGAAAGCATGGAAAAGGGGAAACATGGACAGTGGAAATTAGTTGAACAAGATCGAGAGTTTCAAGGAGTGCCTGAATTCGCATGTAGTGTGGAGATCTAGTTGCATTTGCTTTTTGCCATGTTTATCTTTACACTTTTGGCAACTTCTCCACGGATTGTATAGTGTACATACACCATATTATTCACTACGTTATCTGTCTATTTGATTTGAAAACCAAATATAAGGATACCCTAGATTGGATAAATCCTTGGAATGTACACTACAATCGAATTGCATTGCAAGGCACTAAATGGCAAAATTTAACCCTAACCCTAAATTTATGTCCAACTTATAGGTTAACACATGCAAGGTGAAAGTGTCTTTTACTAGAAACAATGTCGAGCGTTGCTTGGCCACAGACCTTGCTTATCCATTGCAACAAGCCATAGACCTATTAGCTTTAGCTTGGCCACAGACCCTGCTTATCCATTACAACAAGCCATAGACCTATTAGCTGCTTATCCATTGCAACAAGCCTACAAGCCATAGACCTATTAGCTGCTTATCCATTGCAACAAGCCTACAAGCCATAGACCTATTAGCTGCTTATCCATTGCAACAAGCCTTGTAGGAACTTGCATCTCAGCAAGATGACAATTTGTCAATACAAGCATCTCTTTAGAAAGAGTTCCTGTTAATCATTCTATTAAAGGCCCCACATAATTGTATGCAACAAACATGGACTTTTAACACACATAAAGGACGGTTGGGCCCAATCCAGATGTCTTGTCCAATATGAATGCGACATGTGTCGCTGTTAAACTATGAAGTGCTTCTAAGAAGTTTATCTGCCATCTCCCTTTTTCTTACTCGTCATTTGGCTTTTTTCTTACTGATGTTCTTCCACTTTTATTGCCATTTTGTTTTTTCTACAGGACACGTGGCACGTCTAGATTGGGCCCAACCATTTTCTATGTTGAGAGAGAGAGAGACCTTGTAGGCTTCTTCCAGAAGTGCGCATCGGCCAGCTTTTCCTTCCAGAAAGAAGTCCACATTCCCAAAACATCATATGTAGCCTCTAAGAAAGATAGATACAAAGTGACAGTATGAACAGAAACAAACCATTGGCTCCCGAGGACAAAATCTGACACATTGTTTCCATCTAAGCAGCAGCCAAAGGTCAAGGGGCATGGCCAAGATCTGGCTCTGATTCGACACTCTAGAATTGTGTATTGCATGTGTTCAATTAAGGGGGGAATGTAAGAAAAACACCACTTAAAGATCAGAGGATTAAAAAAAAAAGGAGTACTAAAAAAACAGGTGGAGTTTTGTGGGGCGAAAGGATGAGTTTGTAAGGACGATTAGATCTGCTCATGCCACTCTTCCAAAATAGAACATTTACACTACAATTTTTTTTAATATAAAGATGCACAAATGTTCCTTGGACCCTAAGAAAATACGTCACGAGTGAACCTAAGTCAAATCTTTTTTTTTTTGCCGCACATCGCCGCAATTCTAACTATGCCACGTGTCCTGCCACACCAGCTTAATTGCATCTCAACCATTAGATCCACTAATTTAACCCGAGATGCACACTTTCTGCAATTCTAACTATGCCACGTGTCCTGCCACGTCAACTTAATTACATCTCAAGCATTAGATCCACTAATTTATGAATCCACAGCTACAAAAAATAGAAAACCTATGGAAAATAAGGTCTCTGCTCGGGCTAAACTGTTTAAGAATTTTAGTTTTCCATCTATACATGAAGGAGGGTTATGGTAAGAGGTTTTAGATATGGCGTTGAAGGAATTAGTGTGACCGCAACTCTGGCGGCATGAAGCCGTCACCGTCTTGACTCATTTTTTCCCATATTCATCAGCTGCTGCCATTTCAGAAGATGAATAATTTAGAATTCAGGATTTAAAACCTAGTTCATTGGGATTGCAGGCTTAGTTTTTACTCTCGCCTGAGCAAGTTCAATTGTACACATAAAATGTGGTCATTTGAGAAAATTTGCCTCTAATTATTTAAGTCATGGAACTTCATTGACAGCTTTTGGCTTAGAAAGGAATTTCAGAACAACCCATGCAATGTTAGTTGTCCATATGTGGTTATGCCTTGTTCGACTATGTGCAGAAGGCAAGCCTGGAATGCAGGTTGACAATATCTGTATGACATCTTTAATCACGATTTGGAGCAGAGGGTGGCGGCAGAAGAGGTATTTTAGTCTTCACCATTCTGATGAAAAGCAGATATTGATTGGACTATACGCAGGTCAAAATGCTACTATTCAAATGGATGAAGGAACTGGAAAATTTTTTCTATGGAGCAATTCTGCTTATGACAAGGCTATGCAATCGCAGGGTAGCCCTTAAGGACGAATGTTCACCAAAAGGCTATTTTTTAAGGGTATTGAAAAATTTTGACACTATGGTTTAGTAGGGTCTGCTATATATGAAAAAATAAAAATTAGCCAACTTTTCTACAAACAAATCTCACTACACTTGCAAATTCGCCACATCTACTAAGCAGCACAACTGTGGATTCGCCTTATCTTCCACCCTCTTTCCGAAATATTTCTCAAGGAATCGCCTAATACTCTAAGTTTTCTTCATAACCTAATTTATTCATCATATCCATCCAGGTGCATAGTTTTTAAGAGCTACTTTTTGGATATTATAGTGCAAATCAAACTTCTAAGAATGCATTGGAGAGGATTTTTTTTATAGACCTCCCTTTTAATAGATTTGTTTTATCTAGAAGGATAAAGTCATTTGCAATGGTTAAATTGTGGTGTTCCATCGTGCAACTATAGTTACTACCCCCAAAATGCAATCGCACATCTGCCATTTTTGTGGTATGAACTGTAATTATCGCACCGCCAACTACCTAGATCGTAACTGATTCCGTCTATACTTGGACAGATAACTTGTATCAGATGTTGGGGGATGATCGGCATGCCGAAGATGTCCGTCGCGGAATTCAGCGATGGGCAAAGCATGCCCCTATCCTCCGGTTCGGCAAGCACGCTTATTTTGAAGCTCGACTTGCCTTAGCCATCCTTATGGATCGCTATGTTGATGATGAGGCCGCACCTTCAGAGACAGGGAAGGTGCCCATCCGTTCAACTCCAGATGAGGATGAATAGGTCAGCCACACCGATTTGAGCGATGGAAGCAATTAGCTGCCGAGATACCTGTGCCTCAGAGCCGAGGGCATAAGCTTGCTGGATTGGATGGTCTCCCGATTGTTTGTATCAACAAACAGGATTACCTCCTGCTCGATGACATCATGTGGGCATACCATGTGATAGCCAATGTTCGGCGTAAGACCAAGACACAAATTCTTTACAAATTGGCTGAGTACTGTTAGGACGATTTCCTCGACTTCTCCCCTGTCGAGTATCCACCCCAAGTGCAAAATTTATTGAGTTTTTATCAGGAGGATGTAGAGCCTGTTGAAATTCTTCTAGGTCTATGCCAACTTACGCTTCAAGATGCTCCATTTCAACCAGCTGATGCCGCCTTTGCCGCCATGGGACCCCATGTCCCTAATATTAATGATGTCCCCATTCTTATGGAGACTGATGAAGAAGGGGAAGACCTCTATGACAATAAGGAGCACCTAAAGGAGGAGGTGGAAGAAGCCAAGGAGGAGGAAGTCACCATCGATTTAGAGAAAGGCAATCAACTCACAAGGTTCTTCTTATCCGCCTTCCAGTAAGGTCAGGTCCTTTTCTTTGCCAAGGACCTTGTACCGGAAGCAGAAGCATCCTGGTGGGCTCGGCGTGCCCTATCTACCTTGGCAGGCCATAAGAAGATGAACTATCGCACGGTTGCCCTAATATTGGCACACCGTGATCTTGCTCTTGCTGCCTAGGGACAGGATACTGCCGCGTGGATGAGCATGAAGCTTCTCGTGGCTGCTCCTTTGGCCACCGCTTTTCCATCAGAGGTAGCATCATCAGCTGCCTTGTCAGTCAGCTCAGGTATTACACTCCTTCGACATCGGCGACCGCCACGACCTACTAGCCCAGAGCACGACGACGATGGCCCAAGCTCTTAGTTACATTCTTTACTTTATTGTATCAGCCTACGGGCATTTTTCATACTTGTACTCACCACTTATAAGCGTTTTGATTAATATAAATTTTAGTCTATTGGTTGTCTTTTTCTTTGATGAATTCTTGTGCGTAGGGTATAAGTCATCGATTGTGCGTCTATTACGGCGTCTACTTTACACCACTAAGGAGTGGAAAATTGTCACGCTTCTTCGAGATAAAGCCGTCCACAACTTGCGACGCACGATGTGAAAGAGTTGGTCCTATTGGGATAATACCAACAAAGAAGCATTCTTCAATGCGAACGATCACCTGTGGGAACTTTATCGGGCCATGAACAATCTCTTCAATCTCTTGATTATAAGCCCCGCCATGGAGTATCAGGATATCATCCTCCAGGCTTGGTACAAGTATAATTTACTGTGGACCGTAAGGGATAGCATCGTTCAATCGATACTGAATCCACTTACCTCTCCAGTTGACTATACTTATGTATAACCATCTTGTATAAAAAAAAACTTCATCTCTGTTTGTCCGTTTGGGTATTAGACTTGTAATTCTGCTCGCAAGTTTTCCTATGCATATATATAGACTGCTAGCAAGTGCTCACTGCAATAAGCGAAATTAAATGTAACCTTACGTTCTACCTTACTATCAAGCATCTTCTTATTAATGGTCTTATTATAACAATGTTGAGATGTTTTGCTTATCTCGATTTTATTTACATTTTAGACAGTGCACGTCCCCCTCCGTGGGCGACACCAGTGCAACCTGGTCGTCTCACTCCAGACCAGGAGCTCATACTTATGAAGCATCAGCTTACTGAGCTCCAAGCTTATGTACTTCATAACAATCCACCACCAGCATCGCAGGAGTATGGGCCTGAGATTCTTGTTTTAGCAAACCAGCAGCCACCACCACCTGCACCAGTACCTGCTCCAGCTACATCCACCCGCTCAAAGCATACACGGGGCAATTTATCATCTGATGCCAGTTCTGAATCGTCTGGGTCATCAGAGTCTTCTGAATCAGAGAATGACCATGTCAAATCCAAGAAAAAGAATTACCAGAAAACCGTAGACTTTGCCATTACCAGCATGGCAAAGTATAACATGGTGTTGGCTGGCATAGAACAATGGCTAGGGTAGTCCACTCCATCCGCCCCTCCTGTGCACACTTTGCAGATAGGCTGAAACATGCTATGGCGTGATTGTAGCCCTCCAGAGACGCAATCTCATGGAATCACCCTATGAGCTACCCCGGGTTACATCTCCCCCGTCCGATGAGGCAGGCCAGAGAGGCGTCCCCTCACCGAGCATGATGGATCCCTGAGTGTGCTAGAGAACACGTGCCACATCAGTGACCCCCGCATCCGTACCCGACTTACTCCCCTAAATCTAAAGGCCGGCTCTCCAGCCCGTTCGAGTCCAAGACGTCCATATAGGTACATCTCCTGCGACCCAGGGAGTGTCAGATCTATACCCAGCCCTCTCAGTGACCGCCTATAAGCCTAGCACACTATAGGAGTCCTGTAGCCAAGCTAGGCAAGACCCCACCCCCGATTCACTGCCATACTCGTTATTTGGTGCTGAAGCACATCATAGCATCCACAACCATGTGGGCTCTTGTGCGCAGGCCGCAATTACTGGGTTTTAAGGGTTCTAGCTAGAAATATCTCTACTTCTAGGAAGCTTTTAGGTCTCTACCCTTCCCTTAACCCCCAATACACAGAAGGAGCAGAAAGAAAGAACATAGTCACAATCAAGTATCCATCACCATCACAACAACATATGAAAGAGAGAATTTAACTATCCCATCTACTTAAAGAAGTGTTAGCTGAAACACAATCTATCTAGAGACTAACTGGTCTCTTAGTCCTAGCAGTTGGTGGCTCCTCCTTCCTCCACTATACCCCAAATCGATTTAGGGCAGAAATGGGGGTAGCACCCCGATTTCCCTTCTAAATTTGACAAGTCTCACTTGGCCAATTGATTTGGGCTAGATGGCATCGCCCTATTGGTTGACTTTAACTGATTAATATTCTAATTAGTTTAATTAGGTTAATTAATCACTAATATCTTTAACGTAGGTAATAAAATCCTTTTTAGGTTAACCCAAGTCACCCCTTATCGACCTCTACGGGTCTAATTATATTTTGGCGATGTGTCATGGTATGTATACATATATCGTATAAATACCTGGAATGTCACAGATGGATGTCAATGAGATACATTTTAGACAGAAGAAAATGAAGAAGAACCAAGAAGAAGAAATGCTAAAGCAAAAATGCCAAAGAAAAAGTAGAATAGAGGAAAGAATGGAGCTTGCAAATTTGGCAAAAGGATCCGGTTCAACTCCATCAATTGTTCATCTACAACATTTGCTGTAAGAATAGAGAAGCAATGATCTAGTCCTAAATATAGAACATACCTAGAGCATGCATAGCTGCATCATGCATGTGGAATCTGGAAAGGAATATATCCATTCGTTTTTGTCTCTCGATAGAATATCAAATGTTTCTTTCAATTTCTGAACAAGCATTTATGTTTCAGAAAACTGTAATAAGAAAGGACACTGTAAAGTACCAGAATGCCCACACTAACTTGGACTTCTTTTTGCATTTGAGATGTCGATGCAGGACACATTTTTCTATCAGCATCTTCTTTATCTCTAAGGTTTCTGAGCACCATCAATTGTTCTTCTACAATATTTGCTGTAAGAATAGCTCACGTTTTTCTATCAGCAACTTACAAGTAATAATAATCACATTTTTTCCACTTTGTGTCCCCTAGTAATTTTTTGTTGGCCGTATGTGGGCTTCACAATGTGGGTTTGCAGCAAGGTGCTCCTGTTGGAGAACATTCTATAAGAGATTTGTTTTCATTTCCTTTTCCATCCTCTAGCCTATTGATTGTCCCACATGGCCCATTTTGGCAAGGACTCAATTCAACCTTTCATCCTGACTTCAAAATTTCAGATTCAATATCTTCAACTTTTGTTTTCACCTGGGATGTACAAAAAGTTGACGTCATTGTTGACAACCAAAAATACACTTAAAAATAATGCAACCACTTAATCTGAATACACAACGGATTTTTTGCCACCAATAACATAGCTTTAAGGTAGTTCTTCCTAGAATTGTTATTAAACAGGAGGAGGAGCAGCTGGAAGAAAAATAACATGGACATTGACCTTTAAAGGTAGATGTGTAGATTTTTTCCATCCTTCCAAAATAAGTTTGATGGTCGTGAGGGGTAGATTCCTGCAGAATTGTCATTTAAATTTCTCATCAACTTTTTTGTTAATAGATACATGGAAACATCCACATGAATTATTATTTGTTAAAATTATTTCAAATGCTAAAATCGAGAGGAACACACGCTAAACAGGTCAAAACGCTGCAACATGCAATGGGACTAGGAGAAACAAAGCACAAATGCACATAAATTGGACTAATCGAGATGCCATTTTATATCAATGAGCACATTAGCAACATGGCATGTCAACTACCACACCTCTGATATGGATGGTTTAATGAATCAGTATCTGCGTTTAATGAATCAGTATCTGCGCAGATGCTAATGTCGATCACCCCATCAAAATGTGCTAGCAATTATATCCTTATATCCTTACCAGTAGCTTTAATAAAGTCCTGGAAATTCTTATGTAAATCCATTTACAATGCCCAAGTGTAATGCCCCAGCTTGAAGGTACAACTGGCATTACTAACTTGGTTGATTGCCTTGTTAATAATGTGTAAGTGGTTGAGACGGAGGAAGTGGTGTATGATACAAAGGACTCACCTACCATTCTGACTGAGTTCTGGATCAGTGATGACCACATTGAGAAGCAGAAGTTGGGACCTATTGTTATGAAGGCTTTGGAAGGTCACATTAGTATGCGTAATGCCCCATGCACTATGCTAATTCATATACTCCCATCTATGATCAGTTCAAATACATAATTTTCAGCCTGTCAAGCTTATTGAATAAAATATACAGTTCACCTGGTGATAGCCTTGATTTACTGATGAAATGTTTCTCACATGGTTAATTGCCTTGATGACAACCATTGTGCCAAGCTGTGGACTTGGTTGAGTCTTAGGCAAACTCATAAAGTTTTGTTGGTTTGCAACGCACTAATATTTGCCATTCAATTATCACATCAAGACACATAGACGCAATAGAAAGAGCATGCTTGAGAAATTATTGAGAAAGCTATTATGCAAAATCTAGCATAAAAATTACCTGAGCTTAGATATGATGTTACTAAACAACGTGTCATCATTGGATCTAACATTTGAGGAGGAAAGTGCCTTGTATAATTTTTCTTCAAAAGGTTCCTCGAATGCCTTCCAATTTCAGCAACGCACTACACATTAATTGCAAAATACCACTATAAATCAATAAAGCAAAATGGTGAAAGCTGGGGATCATTGCTAAATAAGGTTTTATAAGATTAAATGTGTGTGAGATAAATTAAAACAGCCATAACCTTATCTATGGAAAGATGTCAGTGAATCTCAAAAGCTGCTATGTACCCAGCTCTCTGCTTGCGGAACAAACAAAGAAATGAGGAAACAACAGACAGAAAGATGGAAGTAGATGTAAGCATTTAGAGAATGTGATCTATCAACAATTCAAGGATTCTCTTAGTGTCAATACATGCCTGTGAATACCAAGTAGAAATATAATTTAACAACATACCAATATGAGGTCATGTATATATGGTATTCTCTTGTCATAAACTCCACTTGCTGCTTGTTTTGGCCAGTGAAAGAGAACATTCCAATCAACTTTAAAATATGAGTCCAGTCTTTGGGTGCAACAACGAGCAATTCTTCAACAAACAGCCACAACAGTCTAATAACTACATAGCCCAATCATGACAACTCACCTCGAGCTTGAAGAGCATCATAAACTTGGTGTCTCATATTTATAATGCGATCAACCATTGCTTTCAATTCAACCGTCCACTCTGAGAACAAGTCACTATCCCCTAGGAAAACAGACGTAATTGATGTGCCATGAATTGGGGGATTTGAATACATTGGCCTTATAACAAGCTTCAATGGGCTTTCAACACGAGTAGCAACTCCGTCGCTTTGCCAGAGGTAAAGGAATTAAGCATCAACGTTGGACATTGAAAAAAATAACCGGAAAAAAGGAGAGATGTTCAAGCTCAAGCAATCGCCTAGCGTGTATAAAGTTCCTTGTTGATAATAAGGCAAGGAAGAAGAAGTAAAGGAAACGCCATTGGCTAGCAGTTCGATCCCAGCATTTGATATAAAGGATTTGCAGCATTTAGCTCACCTCTATCTCAGCAAACGCACTTCATGAGCTCTAAGGTTGTTTAATACCCCGTGGAAGCTCATCACACCTAACTCCGGCAACGCATTTACTTCATTGACTCTGTTCTTAAAACCCCCAAACCCGCCAACATAAATGCATTCCCTTTGGCAACAATCTGCCCAAGGGTTCAAGCTCGACCTAACAACCTTCAAAGTCCGTCAAAACAGCAGACTATTGAGGATTAGGAGCGCATTCCTTCACAACCCATAATCCAAAATCAATCTGGCAAAGCAGTCTCAATCCTCCAATTCTTCGCAATGATCCCTGACCCACTTCTGTAAAACCCCTGTTGTTAGCAGCCAAGGCTAGGACTAAAACAAGGCCTCAGCTCTTGCGGCTCAAGGGGTATCCTCGGGGACTTAGTCCAGATCAATCACTTCTTTTTACAGCTCATGGAAAGCTCGAAAAGTATTGAAAGTACTCGAATTTTTGGGTACAATAAGGCTTTGCATCGGGGCCAAAACTGCAGACTTGCTACTCTGTTCTTGAGACTCTCCAAGGATTCAACTTTATGGGTCCTTTGCCGCAAATTTTTTCTTACTCCGTCTTCTGTGCTGGGCCTCAGAATGGGTCATGCCCTCTACTCTTTCCCACCGCCACCATAGCTGCCCTTCCTCCTTTTGGACCTCCATTTTCCAGACAAAATAGGAGGACCAAGCACCGGTTAGCTGGTTTCCAAAGTGGCTGCCCAATAACAGTGGCCACCTCCAGTTTACACCTGATAGCAAGTTTGGAGCAGTCATTAGCATATTCCTAGTATATACCTGGAATATGCACGAGGGCTTGCCCCACTAGGGGCAACCCAAAAAGGTCAAAAAAAAAATCTACAGACTACCACCGGTTGGACCGGTAAAAGATTGTTGATAAAATTTGATGGGTCACCCTCCAAAGATTGCATGTGGCCAACCATTTTCCCCATGGCATCGAGGTGGCAATTAGGAACAGCTGTCATCCACGTGGCACTAGATATTTTGAAATATAAATGATTTCGCCCTAAAAGTGCCAAACAAAATGTTGCGGCTTGACGGCGGACCAAACAGTGTTGCGGCTTGTCGGCTTGCCGCATTTCTAATCTTCGTTTAAAACTCTGCCCCTTTCATCAAATTACTCGTGTTTTTTTTTGAACGACACTCAATCTGCTCAGATCCGTCCTATCTGATTTACTTTTGCTTGATTCCATCTGAATTCGTTCCTTGCACAGTTCTCGAATCCTTTTTTACTGATTTGCTTCCAATTTGGTGGATCCGGCAAGAAATTTGATGGAAGAGTTGCTTCCCGGACTGCCCGATGATGTGGGTATGCTTTGTTTAGGCCGGGTTTCATACCAAGGCCATGCTTCAATGCAGGGAGTTTGCAGGAGATGGAACGAAATCACAAATAATCCCCTGTTTTATGAGTATAGATGCAAGCAGGGCTTCGCAACAAAAGGGCTTTGCATTGTACAGGCAATTTCTACTGCGGAAAAGAATGGAACGGTGCCACCATTCCGTTTATGTATGCTTGATGCAAAAACCGGAGCCTGGATATGGCTTCCCCCGATTCCAGGCTTTCCAGAAAGCGTTCCCCTGTTCTGTGAATGCGCGTATGTAAATGGGGATTTGTTTTTGATGGGGGGCTGGAATCCCAAAACATATGATACAATTTCTTCAGTTTATGCCTTCAATTTTAGCTCGGGATGTTGGCGGAAAGCTGCAGATATGATCAGTCCGCGCTCTTTTTTTGCTTGTGGGGTTTTAGAGGGATGCATTGTGGTCGCCGGAGGCCATGATCCTGATAAAAATGCCCTTTCTACTGCAGAAATTTACTGCCCAAGATTAAGTGAATGGAAATCCCTTCCTAATATGAGCCAGGAGAGGGATGAAGCCAAAGCAATTGTTTTGAATGGGAAATTGTATGTGCTGGGTGGGTATCCAACTCGGTTTCAAGGCGGATTTACAAAGAGTGCAGATATGTTTGATCCAAAACAGGGAATTTGGGTTAATATGGAAGAGATTTGGATTGAAGGGGCTGTTCCGAGCACGACGTTTGCTTGGAATGACAGGCTTTTTGCTCTGCGGGGCAATTCGTTAGTGGCGTTTGATGAAATGAAGAGGATTTGGAGTGTTGTAGACACAATTCCTAACGGAGGGGAGGGCTTGTGTGTAAATGTAGTAGGGCATGAAATAGTTGTGATGGCTAGATTAGGAGGCGAATGCAGAACATTTGTATACAAGGAAAGCATGGAAAAGGGTAAAACTGGACAGTGGAAGTCAGTTGATCAGAAGGATGAGTTTAAAGGGCTGCCTGAATTTTCCTGTAGCATTGAAATATAGCCTAATAAAATCTGTATTCCCAATTTTGACGAGTTTTTTTCATTGCTTACTGTACCTTCTCCACTTACTTTATTCACTCGTTGAATTAAGTGAATAAAATGCCATCCACACGAATAATATTTTGATCTGAACTTTTGGCCTTTGTTATCTGTTTAATTAGTAGCTTTAATTAGTAGCTTGTAAAGTTATTGGTATTTTTGAACTGGTTTTTGAGGGGTCAAGGTCAAGATGATATATTTTATTTATTTAACCTCAAAGATATTTATGTAAGATATTTTGATTTATTACACTTTGTCAAGTTATGCTTCCTTGAAGTCAACACTTCAGTTATGCGTCCTTGAAGTCAAACACTTTCTAGACACCTTGCTTGTTATCACAATAGCTTTAGGATGTTGTGACCCAAGTGTCACCATCTACTTAATATTTCTACCAACTCGCAAAATTTGATGACATCCAAATTAAGGCACTTCACCTTTTCAAGTTTGAAGGTAATATTTCTGCCCCAGGAAAAAGCGTGAGCACGACACGTGTCCCTAAAAATAACTAGCAGAACTGTAGGGTTGGGAAGAAGGCTAGGCAGTAGTCGGGTTCGCGTTGGTTTTTTTCCATGGTATTTCGAAGATCGGGGGCGACTTTCTTAGGGTTTTTTTTTCTTCCGGGGGCGACCTTCTTAGGGGTTTTTTTTTTTCCCTTCCAGTATGCCTGTAAAGGCTTGGATGACAGATGATACGGAGTTTCAAGAATTGCATGTTGACTTCCCAATTTCTGGTTTGATATGATGCCAAATGAAATTGTGTGCGAACAGGAATTATACACATAAGGAAAAGGAATGCCAATGAAGATACGAATCTGTGCGAATGGCTAAGAAGGAAAAGAATGGTCATTAGAGGTAAGTAATACACATAGAAGGTTTAAAGATGTAAATCAAAGAAAGTATTTGCACTAGAGAGGCTTTACCCTATACAAGGTAGAGAGGAATATCAAGTATATTCCAAGGATTATCCAATTCGATGCACTTCTCAAGTATATGAGATTGGCATTTGTGGGCCAAAGCCTTATGGTTAATTGACCTAAATGCCTCGTACGGCGAAATGGGGATTAACTTAAACCCACAACACAACCGCATCAAAATGAATGGCAATGTGTTAACATATGAATCTTGCATCGTACACCCCTTATTGGGTCCCTGCTATGGAGAATCCGCGCCGCGGCGTCGTCTTGGAAATGTACGGTTCCCCCTCGTACGGCGAAGTGGGGATTACCACAGGTTTTGGAGATTATCAAGTATATTCCAAAGTATTCTTGAATGGCATTTTAAGGCAAAAGCCTTATGGCTGAATCAGGTTTTCTCCGCGATCCCCACTACTCAATCATGTCAAAATAAGCGTTTGTTAAAAAAGACTAGACTATTGTGGTCAAAAGTCCTAGTGAAAAGGTCCAAAGTGCTATATAGGAATCAAAAGCCTCAGTATTGGGCATCAAACAACTACTTCAACATGCTTAAAGGTTTAATGTGTTGGAGATGTACCGTTTCCCCTCGCACAGCGAAGTGGGAATTACCACAGGTTTTGAAACGGCTAAACCATCATTCAATTAAATTTGGATTATGTCTATTCCAAAATCGCGCCGTATAAGCCTTTTATTGACCATTATATTGAATTAACCACACTTTTGCACTGAGTTTATTTTCGGGCTAGGAAGATGCATTTTGTGTTGAAATGGAAAGGCATTCAAATATTCGATGCAAATCACCCATATTATGACAGAATGTTGGCAATATAGAAAGTAGGAAATTGCTTATTATTTCGTACCATCACAGACGACAATGAAATCTATAGATTGAAATTTTAGTGCTTTACGAATAAATAACGGCAAGCAAGTTGCTACAAAACTTAGATTTTCGTCGTTCAAATCGCGCGTGGCGCGATTTCGTTGGCATAAATATAGCATTATAATAGAATATAAACTAAAAAAACTAATCCGATTCATCGTCGACAGGCGCTCCTGAGATCCTCTCCATCATGAACAAAGCATGCTCTGGATTCCATTGAAGATGGATTACAACATCAAAGGGATCAGGATAGAAGCGGACGGGATTCATAGCAACGACAGTCAACCAGTCCTCAAGTTCTATTTCTAGCTGGCGGCACCTGCAGAGGTCCTCATGGGTCATCTTGCAGGTAATAGAATGTGCCATAATAAGAACAAGCAGGCAGAGGCCGAAACCGATCGTTTGGCAATTTCATGCATATCTATTTATACACACCTGAATTATTGACGGTATATACATACAAATTATTGCAAGTATAGCAAACCATACACATAATCTAATAATACAATACGTATATAGTACCAATAATGCTGCTACAAGAACATAATATATATTCAAAACCTTTCGTGTAAAGTATATTTCATATTCAAAACATTTATGGAAAGTGTATTTCCGGTATACATATATATCAAATTCCCTTTCTAGAACGATTTTCTCAAGGTCCCTGTCAATTTCCCCTGTCCGATCAAGTTGCGGGTATAGTGTTTATATCTCTTCTACCGTTTTCCCTGAAGCTATTTCTTTCATGACACCAATGAAGCTTAGCAGAAAATCATCTGTGGTAACCATATCAGGATGATAGGATGGTGGATTTAGTGACTGTGACTGATTGAAGCAACACTTCAAAGCATCATCAACTATAATGATGTCTTCCTTCTCCTGAACGCCCAAGTCATCCATCATGTCGCTCAAGCATTTCACAAATATATTTTTACCTGACGGATCCTTCGGGTTTTTAAATGACTTACATTTGCTCTGATCCCAAACAGATGCCCAATCTCTATGTAATTCAGGAACTACTCTCAAAACTTCCTGTATATTTCTATTCTCCATCGACGACCAAATTGCACAACGAAATAAAGTGAAAGCTTGGTCTAACATCTCCTTCAGATACGACCGCGGATATATCCATTTCGTACGTGTCTCAAATGGTTTCTGTGCATACCATGATAGGTCGAATTGTGCTTTAGGCAACGTTTTGCAGAGCACTCCATTCAAATCGAACACCAGAATTTTGGAGGAAACCGGTTTAGGTCTGTAATAAGAAAGCACACACTTGTGAGACAAGGAAAAAGAAAATTGAAATCGCGCGATTTTCATTTCTGTTTGAAGAACATACCTTTCTGGTTCCTGTTCAACTTCCGCAATGATGAGCTTACTCTCGGTTGTCTTCGGTCTGCCAGAAGTGTCAACCACATCACTTAGTGTTTGAACTATGGTTGATACTTCATTACTCTTTATGCTAACCTGACTAGAGCTTTCCGATTCCACTGTATCATCTTGGATTTTGTCTTCTTGGTTTGCATTCTCTATCCCCTTCCGTCGGATTTTCAATTGTGATTGGAAGTATAGGGACGATCTCGGCCGCATAGTTAGCCGGCTGGTTGTCGAAATTCATCTTTATCTGATCCATCTGCTTTCTCATGTCCTCCCGCTCTTTAGCCAGATCTGGAGGTAATTCGGCCTTAGAGGTAGAAGCTTTATTTCTTGCACTACCTATCGGACCCCTAGGTGCCACCTCTAGCACTTTATCGAAAAACATATCAAGGAAGTCCTTGGCTTGACCATCAGAGACCACACTTTGGCATTTCCTAGCTAGCTTCAGAGCTTCCCGACCGACATAACCTCCAACATGAAACTCCCAACACGTTGACTCTAAAGGGCAGAAGGCTTCAATCAGAAAACTCGAAAGGGCTAAAGAAAACCCGTACTTATTCAGCCTCCCCTTATGCGCCGTCAGTAGCTCATACTTGATTGGTGAATTAAGGACAGGGTCGACCCAGTTTTCTTCTTCCTTTTCCTCTTCGTCCTCTATAAGGTCCACGTCCACATCTGCAATCCCTTTCCCTTTGTCTTCAGCATTGGATTCGACATAAAAAACATTCTTCACTAGGGGTTCATCTAGCCGATAGCACTGCCAAGCAATCTTCTCACCTTCTGGTTTCCCCTTGAGTCTTTCATATTCTTTATCATCCATAATGGCTATCACAAGGACTAGCACATGTGAGATCTTACTTTCGGTACTGAACTCACTATCTTTGTTTTCATCTATCATTACTGCTTGCCTCATCACTTTAATGCATTCAAGATCATTTGCAGCAGATAGTGCATATACGTAGGACATGTCGGAGTGGCAAACTGTCACGATAGTATAATGCATCTCAGTCATAAAGCCACTGCATGTGTTGAAGAAGGTGCTGTAATCATCTTGTATCCATCTCGTGCCACGGCTATCAAGAACAAATAGAGTGATGTCGGTTGGCCCATCACCCACGTCTGGTATGGCACACTTATAACCAGTGGACACCTTATAGAAAAAAGGAGACTCCTCTTCTGGCGTCTATTTCACCAAAGCAACTTTTCTTTTTAGGTCAGACGCCACTTTCGTGTGAATCCCCTTTAGAGTTGCCACATTCTTCGCCTTTTGCTGCTTCACAAAATCTTTTGACCAAAACACATATTTCTTAATGTCATCATTAGATACGTTGTACTTTTGCATTAAGCCTATCTCTGATAACATGAAGTCTCCTGTAAGCCTTTGCAGTTCTTCGCCAACAGCCTTTTTCAGGACTTTCATATTTTTTAGCGATTCGCATGCATCTTCCAAAGATGTCAAGTGCTTTGCTGCAGACGTTTTCTTGTAGACAACTTCCTTTCTGATGCACCTCTCCAAGACAGAGATTAATTCTGCATCATCCAATCCTTGTGCCTTTCTCATCTCTGTGATACCTATATAAAAAATAGACGTATCTTGCGGAGGAAACCTGCCATACGAATCTGGCAACTTCTTTTCCGTATAGGCGTCCCAAAATTCGTTCCACTTTTCCCATACCTGGTCAGAAGAAAAAACAATCTTGCAGGCATCCTTTGGCACCGTTTGATCTTCTGAGCCAGCTTGTGCATCAACTTTTTTCTTCTTTGATCTGGTGCCCTTATTCTTGTCCTATATTATGGTTTGGCATAGTGTCCTTTCTAGTAATTTGAATTCGGCACTCTTAGATTGCCCTTGTCTGGTCGGCATTGGTTTTCCATATTCGATCCATTGGTTACGAGCATGCCGCAACTGCTCCACATATGGACTGCAAAATATGGGCCGTTAAATAAATAAAATAGACAGGCTGTCAAAACAATAACAATACAAAAGCAGCGCCGGCGTTTTAAATCAATCGGATTCACAAGAAATCGCGCCGACGGCGTTTCTTGTGAATCCGTGATTGACGAAAACGCGGCTGGCGCGATTTGGAACGCTATAGGACATACACATTAAAGCAACAAATCGCGCCTGGCGCAGTTTGGAAGTTCCAGACTAGCTATGTGTGGGAAAATAAAATACCTTTTGTATAGGAATGTCTTTCCCATGTCATTAAGTAGCGCACTGATTTCGGCTAATTCTGCTGCTCTTGTTGAGCCACTGAGGAACCGGCAATTTCTGACTGAGTATAGTCTATAGAATAAGCGGTTTCGTTTTTTTGTGCTTGATGATCAAAACTATACATTGCCTCCGATGAATGTTGGCCATCTATTATCATGAAGTGAATATCCAGGTTGCCAATGAAATCTTCAAGTTTATTCCAGATCAACACCTTCTTCGTCTTCATATCAAAAGGCACCACATCTGCCGGCATTGGCACCTGCCCTGGGTTTTCAATCATGCTGTTGACTATTTCCATTGCGTCTTTGCTTGTCGTATCTTTCACGACAAACATAGCCTTCGTGGACCTGAAAAGCCTGTCGACATTTACTGGATGCGTGAAGTTAAGGCCCAGTGGATACTTGTCAGCATACTTCTTGAGTTTGCTCATGGCCTCTAACTGTCTCGCCTTATCGTCATCACTAGTCATATCTGTTTGTACTGATTGCTCTTCTCACAGCTGAGAGACCTTCACATATTTTTTTTGGTGTCAATGGTTCACCACCTGACCAGCCAAATTTGAAGAGGTTATCTGCGGCCTCATCCGTTCTTAGGGCTGTCTCTTTAAAGGAACTGGCACTGCAGTAATTTAACTTCTTCAATACTTTTTTATTTTTCTGGTCCGCTTCAAGTAATACGGAACAATATGAATCGTCCTATTCTTCGCATGTGATCAGAATACCTTGTTTCTTCATTTGATCTGTTTCCTTAACTCTAGACATGAAAATAAGATCTGTCTTTCCGCTAGTCTTGAAGATCTCCACATACCATTCAGAGCCCTCTGGTAGATCTTCTTTTGGACATGGAGGCTCTACCTGAGCTTTTATTATTCCTGTCGTATCGTCCATAGTCACAACGTGTGCCAAATCTGCAACTGATACATCTTCCTCAGTTCTTGGTTTTTTCGGTGCCGATGTCCCGTGACCCTGCCCAGGCTTTGATTTTCTTTTAACATTTGTAGAAGATCCTGAAAGTTACAATCATGTGTGAGTAATGAAATCGCGCCGAGCGCATTTTGATAGATGCCTTACTACGGAAAACATAAATGGTACACAAGAAAAGTATCAGACACAGCCAAAAACAATCATATCAGAGACGCTCTACATTATAAATCGCGCCGAGCGCGTTTTTAAGAGAGGCCCTACAGACGCTCTATATTATAAGAGACATACTAGGCTACAAAAAAGACTTCTCCAAAGAACTGGAGAATACAGAACAAAACTATAAACAAACAAGTGCAAGAAACTATAATTAAACGGTCTACATTATACGAAATGGAGAATACAAAACAAAAAACACAGAGTACAAGAGAAGATTATAAAAAAAAACACACAAAACAAGGTAGTAAAAGCAGTAGAAATGACACAGAAACAATATAAAAGGTAGAAAATACACAGAGACAGTAGAAAAATGATAAAAAACGACACAGACAGTAGACAAAACTTAGAAATAACGCAGAAACTGTAGAAATCGAGAAGAAATAGTAAATACCTGCTTCCTGAGTGCTGTCGACCTGTTCAGGAACTTTCTGAGTGTTGGGCCGTCGTCCAGCTCTCCCTGCGTGTCTTCCTTCGCCTCTACCTCTCGTTGCGCCAGATGCTCCGGACGCCATATCGCTGCAATGTTCGAATGCAATGTTATGGGACGCGATTCAAATTTATACGTATGGGTGCATTATCTGAACCGTCAGATTGCTATCCGATTTTAAATTACAATTTATCCCGCCTATATTAACCGCTTATCCCGCTCATTTCAAATTAAAAACTTAATTTTCTTATTAAAGCACATCCACGAATATTTATTTTTATTATTTTCAAGAAACGCCTATGTGGCACGCCGAATTATTCATTCGCCACCGAAGTTTTCAAGAAACCGCATCAACTCGCCGACTTCTTCCGGTCGACCGCCTCCTCGCCTGATCAACTCGCCTCCTCGACTGATCGACCGCCTCGACTTAGCGATCGCCTCCTCGACTGATCGACACGCTATCATGTCAGCCGAACTATGGTGAGTGCTATCAGTAGGATTTGAAGACTGTTCTTGAAACATATTATATTCTTGAAGACTGTTCATGTGAAATCATTCTTTTAATATTTTCAATTATCAGCGTCGGAGAAGAATGCTATCTATTAACAGCAAACTTGAAGCGTCGACTTGGATTATGTAAAATCGAAGACATGGACCCTGAATCTAAGTGCCATGGTGTCCCTCTTGGAAACAGTTTCTGTAAAGTTAGCATTATAAATTGCAACTATGAGGATGAAGCTCTTCCAAGAAGACATCCTGGTGGCGACACAATCGGGGAGAGCGTGGGCACATTTGTGGCGTGGCCAAAAGAACGTCTAAAAAAGGTATGTACAGACCTTCTGATACAAAGAAGCTATAATTTTATAGATCTTAAATTATCAAAAGGTATGTATAATGAGGATAAACAGGATTGCAAATTAAACGTGAGTGTTGCATCACTCCCGTTTCAAAGATTCCCTTGAAAAAAACACTAGGATTTAAAAAATGATCATTTTCAAAAGAAGTTGGGGATTTCAAGTGAAACAAACTATTTTATCGTGCATTTTGGACTCTTTTGAAGTGATAATCTTGCATTTGTAGAAAAGAGCACTTGGAAATGGCAAAATTCCAGACATTAATACACGAGGAATATTACTATGAATTCGAGGACATCCAAAAAACGAAAAAAAAAAAAAAAAAAATTATTAATTTTTTTCAGTACATCAAATATGGCAATATTTTATAGCCAGTAGTAAATAATTTAGCAAAACCTAACTCAGAGGTCTAAATCGAAGTCCTCATCGTCTCACCTTTTTCTGTCTCTACAGTTTGCTCCTTTGTCACTGTCTTATCCTTGTTGGTGTCAATAGTCTCTTCAGGAATAGTAGCTAGAGCTACTTCTTTGAGCTCTGCAAAGGTAGCTTCATCTTCCAGAGAGCTTGTGAAAGGAGGTTGTATCTCAGAAGATGTCATTTTGGCAAAATCTGATGATGATTTGGCTCCCAACTCTTGATTTTCATCTGGTAGAGTTGGTAGAGCGCATAAACCGCATCTTAATAAAGTCTGAGACTCTCTATCAATGTCACAAACAACACAATTACGGCCCTTTTTAAGTGCACATGCTATTGTTATACCAGAGCCAGAGAAAGCATCTAGGACCCAATCTCCTGGACGTGAAAACATATCCAGAAGATGGTTTATTAGCTTCTGTGGCTTCTGGTAATGATTCACAATTTTGCCTTGTGCACTTGGGTCCTGGAGCTTCGTCTTCTTTGGGAACTCTAGGACATTAGAAAAATTTTGGCGGTGTCAGCGTTGTTAAAGTGCTCCATGGTACGCTTCCCATCGAAACTCGGTAAGCTACATGGAGATACTCGACCTTTTCGCTGACCTCGGTCCTCCACCATGGTAGTTGATATTAGTTTTGTACCTGCAAGATCGTATTCCAGAATAGTAAGTACGTATTCCAGAATAGAAGATGACGAGTTACAACTGCAACAATGACTCAAAACTTGAAAGAAAGAACGTTTCAACTGCAATGGAGATTTGAAGACTCACCAGACCATATTTTCATAACCGGCTTGCACAGGAGAACCGAAGTAGTTCTTGAAAGTAGCTTCTACAAGTCCGGATTGCATGCTGGAGTGGAACACAACAAGACGCCTTGGTGTTTTTTTTGTGGTAACCTGCTTAATTCCGTCGACGAAAGCATTAAATTCTGAGTGTTTGAATGGCTGATCGTCGTGGCGGCTATCCCGACTTAAACCCATACGGCAAGTCTGCTATGACCAATGTAAAATCTTGTGGCTTTACACTTCCAGCCAACTTAGTGCAATCCCCATGAACGATAGAATAATAATTATTTTGATCAAACATGGAAAACCTCTCGTAGTCGGACGGCTCAACATCAACAATACGCCTATCCGCTAGAGTTCTCTCTTCTCTGGCAGTCCTTACAAGATGCATAAAACCTTCTGGTAGGTCCTTGTTCTTCTTCTTGCTCTGTTAGTAAAAGATGTTAGGCAGGCATCACAAAAGAAAAACATTAAAAGCGAAAAAAAAGCGTACCCGACCCTCAAAATTTGGAGCGTATTGGATAATACGCTCGTCGGAAGTTGCTATGGGATAGAGTTCTTTACATCTGTCCCAGCTGTCCACGTTCAACTGCTCCATTAGACATGTTTGGCACGTAATAACATTTTTCTGGCTGGAAGTCAAGAACAATTAAACAAGGTGAGTATTGTTTTCTGAGAAACGAAAGCAATAAGAAAAAGCCACAGTGTATTCCGGAATACCCTTTGTCTTACAAGCCAAAAGCAAAAGTGTATTCCGGAATATACCTCTGCTTTAAGTTTGAAGCAAAAGTGTATTCCGGAATACACTTTTGCTTTTCGTTCGAAGCAAAAATGTATTCCGGAATACACTTTTGCTTTACGTTTAAAGCAAAAGTGTATTCCGGAATACACTTTTGCTTTACGTTTAAAGCAAAAGTGTATTCCGGAATACACTTTTGCTTTGGCTTGTAAGCCAAAGTGTATTCTGGAATACACATTGGACTACTTACAGAAGCCAAAGTGTATTCCGGAATACACCTTGGCTTCTAAAAAAACATTTCTTGCTACGGAAGAAAAATTTAAATGAAAGTTCTGTCGTTCTTACTTGTGAAGTTCCTTGGACATCTCTTCAAGCGTAAACTCTTTATCAACGACCTTCTGCAGTAGCCTTTCTAGTATGTCCATGTCTGTAAAGCCCTGCATTTCTCTCCAGACCGTGATCGTCGTTTTCTTCTTCGGGACGTCAGAACCTTTCTTCTTTTCTGAGACCTTCCCTTTACTTTTTAATTCACCACGCTCGAACATGGTAAAAATTTCATTTTGTAGGTCCCATATCGCGCACGGTAACAAACAAGGTTAGTTTTCGCATGGTTATTCGAATCTGAAAAAAAACGCACCGCCATCTCTCGAAGGCTAGTTGAAACCAGTTGTCATGCGGTATGAGAGACTGCCGTTTATTAGCTTCATCGTACTTAAGGCAGCACTCCACAGCGCACGCTTCCTTTAGTTCTAACGAGTATGCCGGCTTCTTCAAATCTTCTCCATATTTTTCCTTAAAAATTATGTACTCCCTGTGCATGAATCGGATCTTGTCGACGAAGTTCATCTTTAATTTGTACTCGTTGTCAGCATTATGGGTGTTGGCAACGATTTTTGCTTCCTCGTCGGTGAGACCACAGTAAACTGCGCACAAGACAGAGAGGTACCTGGGGTTTTTCTTTTCTTTGTACAGCTGCCTTCTTGCCTTGAAGCTATGATTTCCCCAAGGCGTAGTGTGTGTATGTTTTGCGTTTTTTCTGTCATATTCACGGGGGTTTGACATTGCTCCCTGTCAACAAGGACAACTATTGGGGCGACATGAGCATTTGGATTGCTCCTAATTCTGTCCTTCAAGTTCCTTAAGTGGTCGGCATAAATTTTTCGAACTTGAAGCGGCCTTTCACCAGACTCATTCTTTGGGGGCAGCCTCATGCTAGTCACAGGAAGATAAATTACCCCTTGTACAAATTTTTCTCTGTTAATAACCTCCATTCTTTCAGAGGTCTTATCAACCTTCTTTTCCTTTATTGCAACCCCGGGAGCTTTTCCTTTCCCCTTTTGTTTTTTTGAGGTTTCCTTGGGGACTTCTGTGATTTCAAGCTACTGTACTTTTCGCTTCTTTGGTTCTTTAGCAGCTATGGTTTGTCTTGGCCTGCTAAGTTTCTTTGGCCGCGCAGGGGGTTCTTCCTCCTCTTCTTCCTCAAAACCTTTATCTGACGACCTCCCTGAAGAACTAGCAGAAGGTGGTGATTGTGATCTTTCTCCATCTGATTGCTCGGACTCACTGACAGGAAAGTCCTCGCTTGTGCTGGAACAAACCTGCCTAATACATGAACACAGGCTTCGTTTTGTCCGGTAGTGTGAAAAGAATTTGTACAGTGCCGGTGGTTGCACAGTGACAATTTTAAAGAATGCGATGTCCACAACAATGAAGCCTTGGGAGGTCTTGAAGGATAGCCTCCCCACCTGACCTCCTTGTTCGGCAACCTCGGAGACATCTTTTATAAGGTTAACAAACTCGGAGTCGGCGTACCTTTTGTTACCAGCAATTTTATAGACGTACAAAAACGTCAGTGTGCTGTATTTTCCATCTGCACCCCTGGTCACGAACCATTGCGTTTGAAAGTTCTCATAAATAGCGGGCACATCTGTGTCAGCGGTGTGCTTCTGAGGGTGTGGACGCTTAGGCTTCTGAGATTTCTTTGATGCCCTCTTGCTTCCTTCTTCCCTGCCACTGAAACGTTTAAAACAACCATGTTAAGACAGAAATTCAAACGAAATTTGTATTCCAGAATAACATTTACTAATCTTGTGCCCTAAAAGGGCGGAAAAAAGCGGAAAACAAGCTAAAATGTTGTCACTCTAAGTCAATTTCTTGTGCCTTAATTGGACTCGAAAGAGTAATTTTTAACTTAAAAAGTTGTCTGTTGCAGCTAAAAAGTGTGTTATTTTAGTTAAAAAAGCAAGCGTTCTCAAAACTACAAGCAAAATGTATTCCGGAATACACTTTGCTTACTGGCGAGGTGCAAAGTGTATTCCGGAATACACTTTACTCTACGCCTGAAGGGTCCGGAATACACTTTGCCCTTCAGGCGTAGAGTAAAGTGTATTCCGGATCTGGAGACGAGCAAAGTGTATTTCGGAATACACTTTGCCCTTCACCCGAAGGGCAAAGTGTATTCGGAATACACTTTGCACTTCGCCAGTGAGCAAAGTGTATTTCAGAATACACTTTGCTCTTCGCCAGATGGGCAAAGTTTTGGCCTACAGAAGCAAATCAGAAAACAAAAGAAAGACGTACTATGTACTTTACATGCTTACCTGTCCATTGTTTTCGCTATGTGAATCGGAATACAGCAAATGTATATTGATCTAAGGCTTCGGGTGGCGACTAAATCTGAAAGCGGAATACGCAAATCGAAATTTCGAATTTTCCTTTTTAAAGGTAGGCAACTGTCAGTTGTGTTTTTCTATGTGATGCGGAATACGTCTTGTCCAAACACTCTGGATAAGTGTATTCTAGAATAGCATTCTTGCACATACACAGCAAATGCTGCACACACAATACTATTCCAGAATAGCATTTGTATTCTCGAATATCATTAGTCCAATCGACTTGTGAGTTAGTAACAAGCCCACAATTTTTTGCAGTTGTTTGACATGGTTAACCGCTTCGTGAACAAACTTCCACCACCATTTGTTTGCCCAAGTACCTCTACTTCAGATGGAACACAAGACGGAGATGCTTCTTCAACACCTACCTCGACAAGGTCTTTGTTGCTTTCGAAGACACTCAGGAGTCCAAGAACTAGTAGGCGCCACCACCTTTCCAACCCTCTCCAAGTCCGGTGGGAAACCGGCTGCCACCACCTTTCCAAGCCTCACATTTGTTGCGTAGCAATCTTCCACCACCATTTGTTCCATCCCCCGACACTACAATGGCTCGACCCTCGCAAATTTTTTGAACGGACTACCTCCTCCGCGTTTGTTGTTTCTCCATCTTCACTTACACATGCCGGGAATACGACTCGTTCAAGAAGGCTGCGAGATTCTCCATCGTTTCTCCCACCACGATTTCACTACAAATGAAGAGGCGACCGCAAAGCATCTACTCCTCTTCACACAAGCGTGGTGACACATGGGTTTGCGAGAATTTGACCGCTATAAGAGAGATGTTTGATCGAACTCCCGTGAAGACGCTACAACAACTTTTTTGGCACATCATATGCTGGCCCATCTCCTTCATTCAACACTTTGCACCTCCGCCTTTTTCGGGTACAACTTCCGTGGTTTGTTCTCCTCTACAAGCACACTACTAAGGGCGAGGAGGTCACCCCAGAGTAGAACTCTCTTGAGGAAGATGAAGACACCAACGAAGTGCAACGAGATTACGTTCTCTAGCCAGTCCACCAAAAAATTCAAGGTGGATTATGGTGTGAGAGCATGCTCCTCTGTAAGAAGAAGAAACCTTATGGACGAGCATAAAATGAGAAGACTTTTAAGAAGTAAATGCTGCTCATTGGGTTGCATCAACAAATTTAACATGTCTAAATTACGAGCAATTAGAGACAACTTCTGAGTTCAATGACATTGGCTGACGAGAATGCCTACTTGGCCTATCATGTAAGGCGGACCGCAACACCTTCTTGCACTACATTAACCGTCAAGAAGTTTGCCAGAAATGCTTTATGGTTGTCCACCGTTTAGGGACTACCAGAATGTCTAGAATACACAAAAGACTGGACAAAAATCCAGCAATTGATGATCATTGTGGACCAAGAAGAGTTGTAACCATGCATGCCCTTCTTCTTTGTGTCATGGATGGAGAAATATTTTAGAGAAACATGTGAGAAGGCGCCTAACAAACAACATGTATCATTTAAGCGATAACATCACCAAAAAGATGTTTTTAATGAGTACAAAGAGACTTGCACTCAACTTCAGCACATCTCTTACTCACACTTCACCGGATTGTGGAAAAGTGAATTGGGTTTAGTGAAAATTCCGTGAGACCTGAGAATGTCCATTTTGCTCAAGGTGTCTGAGAATTAAAAAGTCAAAGAGAAAGCGCAAAGGCAGAGGTCGAAAGAAGTAAGCTCATGTTCTTCAATCTCTCACTTGTTTTAAAAAAATGCTTTGACCTTATTTCTTTCTGAGATATTGTGCAATGAGAACCTTGCGGACATCGTGAACAACAAGAGAGAAGAAAGCTTGCCAAACACGAAAAAAAAAAGCTCTTGAGCGTCCACAACCGCAATATATGTCATTTGTGATTGATGGAATGGACCAAAAAAAAACTATACCACATTTCTTGAACATTCCTAAAGATGTGCCAGAGGAATGTTTTGTTAAGGTCCACCTTGTAGGAGCTATGGTCTTCAAAGGAAGTCTAAAGTGCAAAGTATTTTTGACATATCCAAACTTGCATGGTGACCCGAACCTCACAATTACAATTCTTAACAAGGTCCTGTGCGAGCAAGAGCAATTACCACCAGTGCTTTACCTGCAACTTGACAATACTACAAGGGAGAACAAGAATCAAACACTCTTTGCATACTGTGCTATGTTAGTGGAGCTAGGGATCTTTAGAAAAGTGAAGCTCGGTTTTTTACTTGTAGGCCACACTCATGATCAGATTGACCAGATGTTCAACATATTTTCTGTGCGCCTTAGAAGGAAGAAGGCTTTCTCCCTTCCTACATTAGTTCGAATTATTGAAGATTCTTACACTCCCACTCCAGTGATCGATCTTCTTAAAGAGACTGCTGATTTCAGAGAGTTTGTTTTCTCTCAACGTTCAGACAGAGAACAAGTTGTGAACAAGTTGAATGATCTCACCTTTCAACATCACATCAAGTTCTACTTGAAGGATGGCCAGAGTTTCTTACAGGGGCACCCGTTTACTCTGGAGTCCACAAGAGGGATTACGCTTCCTTAAATATATTCCAGACACTTCCTTCATAGAACGTGCTGAACAACTTCCTCTCAAAAATCCTAAGGAGTCCAAGTAGAAGAAAAGTACCCCAGAGTCATCCTTAAAAGCCATTGAAAATGGAATTTCCTCAGGCTTTAAGTACTTCTTAGAAGAAGATCGGATGTGGTGGAGTAATTTCTTTCTCGAACAGAAAATTGTTGTGAAAAATATAGCTCTAAGACAGTTGCAAGAACCATTTCGATGGCCTAACACCTTCCATCAACCCCAAAGACAAAGCGAGGTCAAAGCAAGTGCTACATTAGCACCTGCAGTAGAAGAAGATAAGGATTGAGTCATGTACCTCGGACCAAGACGCAGGAATGAACCTCAAGGTAATATCACAGAAATTACCAAGGGTATGATAATTGCTCTTCCAACTGAAGAGGATGACAAAGGTCGACCTTTCTGGATAGCAAAAGTGCTTGACACAGTCAAGGAGGAAGGCTTAGTCACTAAACTCAAGATTCATTGGCTTGCAAACACTTTCGAGAAAATGCTTTTGAAGGTAGATATGAGTTAGAAATGAGAAGCCAAGGAAAAGGAAGAAAGTCCAAGAAGGTGGGTTGTAGGGATGAGTGATCCTTAATGACGTGACTATATTGTGCTATGATTTTAAATTGAAAATCGACAATCGTCTATGCAGAGAACTATCAATTTGCTTAAAAAGCTTGTAATTACGAAGAAGAGGATGAAGAAGGTGGTGGCAATGCTACACCATCTGTTGATAGTGATGAGGAAGATAACTCAAGCACTTCCTCTAGTGACAGTGAAAGAAGTGAAGGTGATGAGGATGGCATAAATGAACATGATGACGTCCTGGATCCCTCCTTCATCACTCCTCACACTTTTGCACATAACTGAGTCTTAGAAAAAGACTGTAAATTTTGCATGTGAATATGAAGATTCTATCTTCAAATTTTGAGAATACTACAGTTTCAGTTACGGACTAACTTCAATTTTTTGTTAAATATTTTATCCTCTGAAATTAGGGTTTCTCACGTAAAATATACTTCAAGAACATTCTATTTGCTAAGAAAATGACACTTTAAAACAGTCAATTCTTTCGTTGCACAAAAAAATTAGTCACTTTTGGGGGGGCCAAAATAGAATTTCATGCATCTTTTTTTTTTAACCTCGTTTTACCCCTTTTTGTAAAAAAAAAGGGAATCTTTAAGGAATATTCCTTTCGCTCTCGTTTCGATGATTTGCTCCCGTTTAATACGCAATCTTGTTGATAGTAAAAAAAAAAAGAATATATCATAACATCTACGTGATGTTGTGAATTTTGAATTCTTTGATGCTCTTTAGCTAGTCTTATCAACCCCATGAAACTACAGATTAATGAGAATGTGTAGTTTCTTGGGGTTGGTCATACTGGCTGGAGGGCATCAAAGGATTCAATGTTTTCGACATTGCATATAAAAAAACATAATAAAATAAGCGTGACATAAAAGTTTAAGCTGCAAAATTGCGCCAGGCGCGAGTTTGTATTTATATTCAAAAGAAATATAGTACATTTTTCCTTCTGGGAAAATGCGCCAGGCGCGAGTTCTTTCTAAACTAACATAGCTGGCTTTACATATCTCTACAAAATGTCACATAGGCCCACTTCATCAGCCCAATACCGAGTAAAGTCCCACCTGTACCACTCTGATATGACAGGATCCTCCCATTCCCTGCGAATGTCGAGTCTCCAAATCAGAGTGTCCCGTCGATCCTTGATACTCCTAATCAAATCCTCGTATTTATTTGTTGGCATGAGCCTTACTAAGAGCATGAGGAGCTGCATATGTCCAGTGATGTGATGGTAGCATTCCCATGGCCCCTGATACAGACTGTCATATGGTTTGTCCAACTCTGTGTGAATGTTTTGAACAGCACAATTAAGTAGTATCTTGTACAGGGTCCAGCGTTGATGGTCGTCCAGGGGAAGTACATTTGAACTAGAAGCGGCCATGTGTAATGCACTAGAACGAGAGAAATTAACTAATTAGCAAATGATATTCCTCTCCCCAGAAAACGATTCTAAATATACAAAATCCAAAACGCGCCAGGCGCGTTTGCTATATTGTTTTTTTCACAGATCTACTTCACACGCACCTGGCGCGATTTGTATAAAGCCGTATGAAATAGAAAGGCCAAACTAGAAACGCGCCTGGCGCGATTTGATTAACCTAGTGGGAAATTAGAAGCCAAACTAGAAATGTGCCAAGCGCGATTTCGCCCATTCTAACATATCATTCTATAGAAAAAAAAAAGCAGAAAAATAGAATACGAAGCCAGGGGAATAGATAGAGCAAATCTAAGAGCAGATAGAGCAGAATAAGAACTCATAGAGCAGATAGAGCAGATAGAATAAGAACAAATAGCGCAGATATATAATAATAATACTCCTTGTTTAGTTCATTATTTAGTTCATTGTTTTGGTTCATTATTTAGAGCAGATAGAGCAAGATCATAGAGCAAGATCATAGTTCATTATTTAGTTCATTGTTTTGGTTCATTATTTAGAGCAGATAGAGCAAGATCATAGAGCAAGATCATAGTGCAAGATCATACAAGCAATAGAACATGTTTATAAGCAATAGATAGAGCAAGATCATAGAGCAAGATCATAATATAAGCAATAAAACATGTTTATAAGCAATAGAGGGTGTTTATAAACAATAGATCTATATATGAAGGTGCTAGGGCAGTATAGGATTGATGCATCTAAAAGTCTAAGCCGAGAAGCACTCCCCCTTGATTAACCCTGAAGCTCATATAACAGATAAAGAACAGATAAAGCAGATAGAACAGAACTTTCAAATACTAGAATAAAAACAAGAATAAGATAACAGACTTTAAGTAAAGAACATGAAATACTAACCTCTTTGTTTTCTGTACCCGAGATTTGAGCCTTTGCCTTTGAGCCGAAACAAAAAATCGAAAACAAAAGTTGATTTGAGCCGAGAAGAAGCCAATAGCAGATGATTTGAGCCAATAGAAGCCGAGAAGAAGCCGAGAAACCTTTGAGCTGAAAGCTTTGTAGAAACCAAAAACCCTGAAGCCGAGAAACCTTTGAGCAGAAAAACCAAAAGCAGAAGATTGTAGAAGCCGAAAAGCCACAGAGAAAAAGCAGAAGATTGTAGAAGCCGAAAAGCCACAGAGAAAAAGCCAGAAAAATCGAAAGCCAGAAGCCAGAAAACTCGAAAGCCAGAAGCCAAAAAACTAGAAAAGCTTTAGCCGAAATGCTTTAGCCGAAAAGCTTTACCTCGAAAGCGCCGAGAAGCTCGAAAACACACCAGTATAAAAAGCGCCCAGATTGTTCGAAAAGCACCAGATTGTAAGCGCGCCAGCAGATTGTAAGCGCACCGGCAGATTGTAAGCACACCAGTATGAAGTTCGAAATCGCACCAGCAGTTCGAAAGAGAGACAGAAAATTTGGAAAGGGAGTGTAAACTGAATGTAATAACTACTTTAAAAAATTCGTACCGCGCCATAATAACTGCCGCGAAAATTTATTACAAGGGGTTAAGGTTATAAGTTATAAGAAATTTTAAGGTAATATTTTAAGGTTATAAGTTAATAGTTAAGGTTTTAAGTTTAATAGTTTATGAATTATAATTTAGAAGTTTTATGTTTTAGAAGTTTAAAGGTTATATTTATTTAAGGTTAGAAGTTTTAACCTTAGAACTTCTAACCTTAAAAGTTGTAAACTTACTTCTTCTAACCTTAACTTTTAACCTATAATAACCTACCCTAAAACTTCTAACCTATAATAACCTATAATTAACTTCTAACCTAAAAACTGCTAACCTATAATAACCTTAAAAGTTGTTTCTAAGGTTACAACATTTAAGGTTATTATAGGTTAATATATTATAGGTTAACTCATGCTAGGGAGATGTTATTTGGATATGCTAACTTACTATATGTTTTTATGCATTTTAGGTCAATGGCATGCAAAATGCTAAATCCCCCAAGGCCCCCAATGATGCTGATCAAGGCAAGGAAAAATCCCCAACTAATGAAGATGACAAAGATGATGGCAAAGGAAAGGAAAAGACCAGAAATGAAAAGGATGATGCCAAAGGAAAGGAAATTGTACTTTATACTGGGGTCGATTGGAAAAACAAAAAGGTCAAGATCCTGCATGCATGCAACAGAGAGGCAGTAGGAGAAGGGATTATTGTTCTAGCAGATCCTATCAATGCAGTGAATGATGAAAGATTAGGGGAGGACAGGTTAGGTGTGGCAATCTCAAAATTATATGACAATTGGAAGGAAAAGGGTTCAGGCAAACAAGAATGTCTTGCTTGTGTGAAGCAACTAGAGGTTCCAACTATTGTTGCATGGCCTAGGGACAGTATTCAACTGGAGGGGAACTACATGTTTCCTATAGATGTAGAACCATTGTCAATAATGTTCACACAAAGTGTAGCAGCAAGAGGCCACTTCCAACTTTCAAACATTATCCCACCAAAAGATGCAAGTCAGATTATGATTGTTCTCCTGAAGCCCTGATGAAGGTTAGAGGAAGTGAATGTTGTTGGGCCTCCTGTATTAGAATGTTCACAATAGAGGAGATGGTGGTAGCAAGAGCTACATATCAGGAACATAAGTGTGATAGCAGGAGTAATTTCATGTACACCATATTTGGCTATGCAATTCAGGATGAAAGATCAAAGAAGAAAAGATTCCCATTGAATGGAAAGTGGATATGTTCAAAAGCATGGATGGCTATACATGGAATTCCAACCTCTTCTTGGCACAACTGGCAAAAGAGACATGAAAATAGTAGTAAAATTGCATTGCATAGGAACACTGGCCTGGTAAGACCTACCTCAAGAACTATAGCTGCAAAGGAAATATTTGAAAGATATGTGGATTTCAATCCAGAAAACATGCCACATAAGAGTAAGAAGGATGAACAGGGTAGAGTTATTGTTGAAAAGAGATTGCCATCCCATTGTACCCAGAAGAGCATATTAGAGGAAATAAATGCATTGCTTCGGGAACTTGGAGTGGCCTCTATATCCCAGCCCAATTTTAGTAGGCTATGGAATAAGCATTTCAAGCATGTGACCATAGCAACTTCAAACAACTTTGCCAAGTGCAATTCATGTGCTAAGCTGAAGGAGACACTAGATAAGACTGTGCAACCAAGTCTAAGGGCAAAGATAAGGGAACATATGAAGGACCATATGACAGATCAACTATCATGTAGATCAACTTATTGGATGTGGAGGACCTTATCTGCAATGGAACCTAATAACTATCTATGTATTATACATGATAAAATGGACCAATGAAGACTTGTCTTCCACAATTCAAGTACATTCCTAAGTCATGTGGAAGATCATACCCTTTGCATATTTCAATGGATGGGGGCAATATTGCATGGGGGATCTCTCGGACCTACTATGGCCATTTCGGTTTAGAGTTGTGGAGTGATGGTCCAGATTTTCACATTGGGAGTATCATGAGGTGTTTAAGAAACTATGAGAAGGGTTACAATGGTCACCTCCAGGATCCTACTGACTAGCCGTGCACTACATAGTGCATTGTTGGATGGAACCCCTAATAGTATTGAAAAGTTTAGCAAGGCAAGGTTTAGGAGGAATGGACTTAATGAACATGTTGGAGCTTCAACATCTCGTGCTAAACCTCGAGATCTGCCTGTAAAGCTCCTCTTGCAACTAGATAATTGTCTTTGGTCAAAATAAGAAGAGCGGTGGATGTTTTCTTTCCTATCCTACTTAACAATTTGTGGGTATTTTTGAAAGAGTCAATTTGGGGTTCCTAATGCCCGGACATACTCATGAGGATGTGGACGCATTGTTTGGAAAATATAGTCATGTATTGAGACAGCAGACAGTTACCAACTTTCCCAGGCTATTGGAAATATTTCATGGATATACAAATCCATCTCCTATAGGATCTCTCATAGAAGAAGTGCCTGATTGGAAGAGTTTTGTGGATAGTTATGCTCTCGACATGGAAGGTCATTCTAGACCTCTTCAATTCACTTTTTGG
Source organism: Isoetes taiwanensis (assembly GCA_021234155.1). Taxonomy (NCBI): domain Eukaryota; kingdom Viridiplantae; phylum Streptophyta; class Lycopodiopsida; order Isoetales; family Isoetaceae; genus Isoetes; species Isoetes taiwanensis. The sequence goes on from JAJEKV010000795.1 coordinate 38,222, forward strand.
GTGAGAGAAGGGATTCCAATCATGCAATGGAAAATGAGACCTTCAGAGGATAAGTGGAGAGGTGGGACAGAAATTTGGCACAGGGATGCAAATGGCAAGCCTATGATACCTCCTAGTCAACCAAAAGCTCTAAAACCAACTGAAGAAGTCAAGCAATTGGGATTGACTAAGGATGGCATCAATGACTACATCAAGCATTGGCAAACTAATTCAGATGAGACTAATCGTGCATTGATAGATTATTGGAAGAAGGTGATCAACTTGTTGGTCTGATTATGGCCTCTTTTTACTAGGTGACCTATATATGAATAATAAGCTCATCTCTTGGACCAATCTGAAAAACTTAGTTCATGGCACTTCTAGTGATAAAAAGATCTATTTGCATATTAAGTCGATCCTTCCTCAGACTTGGTTAAATAATATTGTCCCCAAGGCAACCAATTGGAGCATTGCAGGTAAGTGTTTATATAAGGTCAGTCAAATCTATTCTGCTATTAGCAACTTTGACAATCCTTCCAAAGCTGGTCTCAAATGGTCTATCACTATGGAGGAGGCCAAATCTCTATTTCATGATGTTTGGAACTCTTATTGCTTCCCCAAGATCAACTTCTTTATTTGGTTGTTAGCTAATAAAAGCATTCCTAATTTACAACTTCTCTCCCTCAGGAATGACAACATCTCTGCCTTGTGCCAGCTTCATTGCAATCTGGAGGAAGATCTTGAACACATCTTTATCTGCCCTAAGCTTAATTCTTTTTGGTCTTGGTTTGATGATAATTTGGGTCAGTTTTTTCCTAACAGGATCTCTGGAAATTTGTTGTCTTATGTCCAAAATGGTTGCACTTTTGCTAATACTATCATGTTTATTGCTCTTTGGAATATCTGGAAGGCAAGAAATAGAGTAGTTTATGGCAAAAAGAATTTCTCTATTTTTTGGATCAAATTGCATTTTCAACTTGATGTTGATCATCGCTTCAAAGACACAAAAAGGAAGCAATCTGATAAATATGACAGAAAATGGGATTTGGTTGGTCATTTCAGGGGGTCTTTTGATTTATTTGTAGCTAACTTCAATGTTATCAATTCTAATTCTCCTTTTGGTGATGATGTTAGCCTACTTGAAGAAATGCAAGAAGAGCATGGGTGAAATGGATGACAATCTACTCAAAAGGGATGTTGATCTTGACCTAAAACTGTTCTTCAACAAACTCTCTGAAAATGAAGAAAATTTGGACACGACTATTGCAAGAATGTTCTGCAGAGAGGTGGTGCAAGTCTATACTATGTTTGATTTCCTCTCCATGTACCACAGATACATGACTGAGGAACAATTCTCAAGATTCAGAGAGCAGTACTATACTCACAGACTGTTGGCTGATTTGTTTGGTTCCTTGCTTTGTTTGACTGTATCTGACCTCTCTTGCGTGGATAGCATTGCTGAGCAGATTACTGTTAGTTACACCTTTGGATCTGCTGACTCTTTCTATGCCTTCTTCAACTTTAAGCTTGACTCCCTCTCACTTCAGACCCAGTAGCCCCATCCTTGTATCTGGCTTCCTATCCAAGTCTGCTAAGACATTAATTGCTCAATGGTATCTCCTAATCTAGCGAATTTTTGGTTCTTTGTTACTTTCAGGTTTTAACAATAATTACTGGTTGGGGTCGTGATTTCTACACATTTTTGAAGACTATCTCATTTTTGGAAGACTATCTCTACTTATCAGTTATCCTTTGACCAATTCAGCTCATCTCAGGATCTGATTTCTGCTACATATTTTTCAGACTGCACATCACAACATTTTGATGGACGTTTATGTATAAAGATCTTTGTTATGCTTTAATCTGCTGATCAAAGCAGATCTATGTACTGTGTTTCTTGATTAATGGAAAAATTTACTCTTACTCAAAAAAAAAAAAAAAAAAAAAAAAAAAAAACTTGTTGGTAGACACATCCTCAGAAGAGCTGAAAGAAGGGTGGTTCCCTAAAAGTAAGTGGAAAACATTAGCTGGTGCTGACGAAGATGATGGTACCATTAGTAGCATTGTGAAGGCATATGCTCCTCCTCAATCTGATAAACACTATGTTAGTCCTAAGAAGGATAGGCCAAAATATCTAGGCATGGATTGTTATGAACCTTCTACTGACGTGGAGTGCCACCAATTTGTAGTAGTAAAACCAGCAGATCTAGAGACCTATCCAGTGTGGTTGGGATATACTATCTCGGATATTTGCAAAGAAGAAGGTGATGTTAACTTCAATAAGGTGCGCGTGGAATGGTGGTGTCCGATTACATCGGTTGAGTAATGTCACCGATAAAGAAAGATATTCAGATTGTTGGACAAAGAGGTGGAGGAGAAATCTTAGTGATCCTGATCTTTGGCTAGACATTGAAACCGTATTGTACTCGTGGACTCCAAAAACTATTCCAAGTAAAACAGCGAGAGTTACAATACCTCAGGATGTAAGGAATAAGGTTCTCATATCCTTGGGGATGCTGGTGGAAAAATAAAAAACAGTTACTATGTATCAATCACAGTTAATAAAAGTTGTGTACTACTTGAGTTTCATGATATATGATTTTGTAATTTGAAGTTAAGGTGTGAATTTATATTAAGGTGTGTGATTATATGTTAACGTATAGTGACTTTAATCAAGTTACTAAAAAACTTGCAATATGAAATTTGTCCCAAAATCAAGACATAATCCCAATTTAATTGAATGATGGTTGCTACATTAGCAGCGTCTTGTTCGGCTGGAAGTCCGCCGTCGTGATCGGCGACATGGTCGACAGTTGCTTCCTGTCCTTGATTCGCGAGAGCATCAGGTATAGTAGCCCGGTGTGTGAACGCCCTCCTCATGACCATGTTTGCGTTGCCTTCTCTCGTGGAGCTCTGGCTCTTGTGTCCCATCATGGCGTACGGTTCGGTTGGTTGGCTGTCAATTTGGAGAGCCGAACTCATATTCGAAGAGATTAGTAATTTGATAATACGTCACATGTAGAAATCACTGTAGCAATGAAAATGATCCTATGGAAATGATCTTATTTTTACTGTAGCATAGAGTTTTAGAACATTTTCAACAACAAGTTAATAGTCATTATGAGATTAAATTTTTAATTGATATTTCGTGAATTTGATTCTTGATATCACATGTCCTCTAAAGCGACCCAACATTCATATTTTAATCAAATATCAAGTGAGCATCCTACAATTTGAACTCAAGGGGAAATTTGATGCATGTGCACTTTTTTAATGTTGTAGCTGAACTTGGGTTGCAGATTGCACTAGATGTGGCAACTAGGTTGTAATTTTTTGTCTCAGCTGTGCTTGCTTTATTTCTAATATTTGGTTTCACATTCAGATGGGCGATAACTTAGATGATCCGTTGCACCAAGCAATCGTGATATTGCGGGACCTATATGGTACTGGTGGCGATCCCGCACAAAGGTTTCGTGAATGGGCCCAAAATCCTCAAGAGACTATTAATGAGGCCAGGGTCCTTAATACAACCTTTGATCGGCGGATGCGGGAGCGGGAGGCCACTACTGCTACTGCGTATCGATCACCCTTGCCTTCTGTACCTCCACCTGCACCTGCACCTGCACCTACACCACCTACAGTGACACCTACAGCTCCAGCTCCACATGAGTCAGTTATAGGTATAAATTTCAACCTTGTTTCTTTTAGAAACATGCTATATACATATTTTGCTATATGTTTGCATGTATGCATGTGGGGGGGGAGGTAGGGTATACCACCTGTAGACTTTGAAGAAGTGCAGGTAACTATTTTTCACACTTCCATAATAATTTAAAATATAAACTAAGATGTTTGACTTGCAGGTGGGGATATTTAAGTATCCTGCAGGCTGTAGGATCTTAGAGGGCTCACCAGATGTACCTGCTTTGGTGATAAGCCCGATGGGCAAGCCAAAGTTTGGACCAGGAGATAGTGCCTTACGCAGGACTATAAAGAATATAGCGCACGACCATTTTTATTGGAAAGCACCTCACAAGAAAATGAAAGAGCAAGATCCTGAGCACATTGAGCTGGTGAAATACTTTACTCATCATTTCTTACAACAATCACTCTCTTTGTACTAAATTAAAAGTGTTTGTATCTCATACTTAAATGCAGGTGATACGTGAGGTCAAGAAAATACATGGGGATATCTCGGAGTCCTTTATACGGCACAAGTTATCTGAGATCCATAGGTGTGTTATTATTGTCTTCAATTTTATTAAACTTCAACCATCTTCATTAAAATTCTTATTGTATTAATGCTCTTATTTTTTCCAGAAGCCATCGCTCTAAGCTGAAGAAGGAGGTTAAGCATCATCTAGAAGAGGGAACTTCTAAGCGAAAACGTATCCATGACGAAGCATGGGAGTGGGCCCTTCGAGAGATCGCGGCAGATGATGCAGAACCAGACAGACATGCGCAGCAGAAGGAAGCCACATCGTAAGTTTACTTTATTTTAGCTTGCAATATTTTATTCTCTCTTTTAAGACTTTCTACATGTGCAGTGCGAGAATTGCAAAGCAACCAGTGGGTCATCGTTTTGGTAGTTCTGGCCAATCAGGATTCGAGGCTAAGTTTGTAAGTATTTGAGTCTTTTGTAATGGCCCATAGTCTTATATGAGGCTTTCGCGTTTTGCATACTAACTGCTACTTTATTTTTAGTATGCGCAATACGGATTTGCGCCCACTCAGGACCAGTGTGATGTAAGAAAATATATGTCACACCCCGACTTTGAGTTGTACATGGCAGGACTGAACATATGGCCACTTCATGAAGCCGATAGAGAGGTCAGTAACTAACTTGTAGCCAATGAAGATACCACTGATCAACATAGTTTCTAATGCTACTTATTTTTTGTAGAGGATTGTACGGATGCTCCAAGAAGGCGAGGCCCAGAATTTGGCAGAGGAAGACTATGACATCGATGTCCCAGATGACAGACCATTTTTTCAGGGAGATGGGGTAGAGGGGGACGATATGTCTCGACGCCATGATGACAGGGATGGAGACAGCGGCAGTTGTGCATATTGATATACTCTGCATACTTATATGTACTTTATATAAATTTTATGTATATCAATTTCATTTTATGTTTGTGCCAATTTGCAACCAATCAGGGATAATCAAAATTAGCTGCCCCAAGCTTTTTTTTTTTTTTTCCAAATACAGCAAAACTTATATATAATAATATTAATAAATTATAAAAAAACATTATGTAGAAAAAAATCAAATAAATAAATATTATTAAATATCAGTTTGTCACACGTGACAAAAGTAAAATTGGCAGGCGTGACAAAAGTAAAGGTTTTGTCACGTGTGACAAACTAAGATTTGTCATGCGTGACAAATATAATTATTTATCACGCGTGACAAACTAACATTTGTTACGCGTGACAAATATATTTATTTATCACGCGTGACAAACTAACAGTCTGTCACGCGTGACAAATATATTTATTTATCACGCGTGACAAGTGGTTTCATGTTTGTCACGAGTGAGAAAAGTTATTTGTCACGATACTAATAATATAATAATATAGTGTATTTTGCGTGACAAAAACCGTGACAAACAAGGGTTATCTCTACTAGTGGAAGATGGTCCTGCGCCCCTAGTGCCTATACTCGACCAGCGTTCGCTTGACGTGCATGTGGTGGAGGGAGTCGTCGATGTGGACCGTCATGCCTTTCGCGTTCCCTGTTTGCTCGTCGGTCTCTATGTACGCAATTGTTCCTGTTATTCCGTTGACTACTTCTCACGGTATCTCGATGACAACTCTGCATCCCACAGCGACGTAAGGTATCTGGTAGAATGCCAGGTCGTCGGTCCAGCTGCGCATCCCGTCTTCTGGTGTTGCGTTGGTTTCTACTCGTATTTCGTGGACACGTTCGCTGAGAAACATCTTGATCATGGCCATCGCATTGTAATGTCGGACGTCCTCGTGGTGGGTGCACAGCACCGTGGTGTTTCGGTCGATCTTACGGAGCGCTTCCTCTCTGTCGATGATGTGGGGTCCCAGCATTTGCGCGAGCTCGATCTGGGTCGGCGGCCCCTCTCTTATGGCGTTGAGGAAGGTGACGTACTCTGGGTCGAAGGAGTGCCTGATGGACTGCGTCAGGTGGTACTTCTTTGCTTGCATGAAGTGGGGGCTGTTGGCGAGGGTGCACAGCTTGTAGACGTTGTCGGCATCCCTCTTTTTGTGCTTGCATATGGGAGGGAGCTGGGCATGGTCGCCGACGAGGATTATCACCCGTGTTCGCTCGTCACTTCTTCTATTTGCCTGAGTATCATGTTGAGGTTGGCGAACGTGAGCATTGATATCTCCTCGATGATGAGGACCTGGTCTGTTGGTGCCTTATGTCCGTGTGCCTGATTTTGTTCGGCCATTGCTTTTTAACTGCACAATGAGAGATCGCCGTGCGTTAGCACAATCTGGGGACCGCGGCTCGCGTTTTAGGTTTGCCTGTTTACCTGGGATTGCGAATTGGTAGTGCGCGGTGGTCGCTCCCCTCCATAGCTTTGATGCGGCCATTCCAGTGGTCGCGGTAGCTAGCACCGCTTTCCCGTTGCTAATGAAGTGTTGTATCATGTATCTCGTCAGATACGTCTTTCCAGATCCTGGCATGCCCGATATGACGTGGAACCCATGCGCTTCTCTCGTGATTGCTTCGTAGACGTGTGCTTGCTCGGGCGACAGTGTGGCATCCACCGGCGGGGTGGCTAGTACGTTTGGCTGGCCTGCCTGTTGCGCTTGGCCTTCCTGGTATGCGGCTGCCGGTCTTCTTGGTCGACGAAGGTGGTATTCGGCATATGCTTGGACGTGGGCGAGGATGTCATCTTCGTTTGACAGCAGCTGCCGGAGCTGGCATTCCAGGCTGTAGGACTGTGCGTGGTTGTCCAGGAAGAGGAGTTCGGCTTCCGATCTGAACGGGATTTTGTCGAGGAGTATGTTGTATCAGAATTCTTTGGTGTGGTGGACAGGGTGGTAGTCGGTGAAGCGTACTGGTTGGTTTGTGGGGATGATCTTGTGGCCTAGAACTGTGTGGGATGTGGTTCGCACGGACTGGCTGGCTCAACGATGTACGAGCGCCAGAATTGTTTTTATGTTACGCCGTCCATGTTGGCGGGCCTTGCTGCGTAGTGATCTATGGGGTGGAGCGTTGGCATGGCGCCGCGTGTGAGGAGGCGCTCTCTGGTCGACGGCAGGGAGGAGTCGACGAAGTGGACGTCGTCCAATCTCCATATGGTTGGTATTTGGCGGCACGCCAGCGCGGCTTCGGTGGGCGAGATCGGTTTGGAGAGCAACATTGAGGATAGTAGCTTCGCCTTCGTTTCGTCTACATCTGGGAGTTCGAGCCTTAGGATGTCTTCTCCGTTTAGGTTGAGGTGGCCGTGCGGCTCGAGCTTCATCGCGTACTTGAGGACGTAGTATGTCCAGCTTCCGTACGTGATTCTCTGCATGTTCATGTGCGCTCCCCAAAGCAGGAGAATTGCTGGGTGGTAGGGCACGACGCTTGAGTACTCTTCTGTTGGCCTGAAGTACATCCACCTTTGTTTGCTGCTGTCGAACTGAGCGTCGCAGTTTGGCTATAGTGGGAACAGGAACAGGTACCTGCACGGTATGGCGTGGCCTTCTAGTTTGCAGGCGGGCCTACATGTGTGGATCTGCTTGTGCTGGACCAAGTCGCGTAGCTTGTCCTCGTCTTGCGCCCCCGTTGTGCTTGGTATGACGGCGACGATCTCGTTTGTGATCCTCTCTACGTCTGCTTCCTTCACCCACATCGCCTAAAATTTGTTGCAATAGGACCATTAAACAGTCTAAAATTTATTTATGACCTCAAATTAGGTTAAAAGTATTATATTCCATCTCAAAATGACCAAAATTGCTCAAACCCTAAATTCTGTCTTCCAAACTAGGGTTTGTTTAGAAATAGAAGCAATAGCTTTTAGAGTACAAGGCTAGAACCACAGAAGAGCAAGGGGCATGACTTTTTGAAGACATTGAAGACCCACGCGACGTACTGACAAAAGAAGGGAGGAGAGTGAAAACACAGACCCAAGAGAGGAAGCACTATGGCAAACACCTCTACAAACGAAGCGAGTAGTACAGGGCACAACTGGCCTATCAACAACCTTCATCGAATGGAAGACATACGTTAATCATCTGCATGAAGAACCTTCTCGACTGTCAAGCACCGGACTGCCACATCCACGAGCTCACAGCAGAAAGAAGATCTCAACCCCTTCACTGACTCGACGCACACGAGTTCAAATGGCAGAACACAAGGAAACATAAGGGTGCAAGAGTATGTCGAATGGGGAAGCCTAGATAGTATAATTTTCCTTCAAAATGACAATTCATTGCGACACAGGAGTGCAAACAAACCAGAGGGAAGACCATCACAATCTCGCAGCCAAGCCGCTCAAGTGGATGTCAAGCAACATCAATAAAAGGTGCAATGATGCTAGGCAACTGCAGAACACCCAAGTCCAGCCATGACAAGCTCCCAGCTCCCTTGCCCTAGTAAGAAGACAATAATGACTTCATCGATTTCAAAAATAGGGGATCATGATCGAGGAAGGAGAGGAGACACATAATAGGGAAGGCACATCTCCGACTTGAAGGCATATATCAACATCAGGGGCAAGATCAAGGAGGAGGATAGTCGGTATGAACAAGAGTTCTAGATCCAGAAACGCCTGCAAACCCAAGGAAGGATGATTCCAGTGCCTCAGTGAAGTAGTTCAAGACTCGAGTGGACCTGACCCAAAGGACGGAGGAGCCGACCTAGCCAACAACCACAGACCACTCAAAGGCAACTCGGAGGAGCGATGGCATGTGCAATGGATATGACCACATTTCTAGGCATAGGGGAGGCATCTCACAACGAAGCAAAGTCCAAGCAACAGGAGTCGCGCTCAAAAATTCAACTGGCCGAGAAATGACACTGTCTACCTCACGATCGCTATCTCAGATTTTTGAAGGCATGCAAGAATGCCCGACTGCAACAACCAGGTGATCGTACTCAAGCGATCAATGGCACTACACATCTTCAATCTTGTAACGACACACTGCATGTAGGGACGCTGAGCAGTCATGACACTCCACATGACAGGTAAACACATTAAGAAGGGGCATTTTTAACTCAAAGGTCCACATCAAACAATGCTAAAATCCGAGCAAGTTTAGTATGCAGTGCATCATCTGCCCAATTTTCCAAGTACCATTGCAGTAGAGTCACATGCATGTAAGTTTGCACTTAGACTGGAGCTGGGATATCTTGGTGTTGTACTAGGTTTGGCAGATTTATATAATTGATGGAACAAATGAAGAGGCAACAACTCTAGCAACAGCCTTCGTGAATGTAGAATGATATGGGTTACCTCTTTGTTGCATGTTATGTGCATAGATCATTTATAGATTTTCAGTTCTTTGCTTTATTTGGAGCAGCAAGATCAATGGGACTTGAATTTAAGGTGCGACATGTGGTAAACTAGGTTGTTATATTTTATTTTAGCATTCGATGATTGATCCTAAGCGCTCACAAAAAGATCTTTACTTTTGCACAAAACAAAAGCGAAATCGTTAACCTACACTCAGGCCTAGGCCTAGATATAACAACACAAAAAAAGGGAAACTAGAACAAGAAGAAGGAAGAAAGGTCGCTCAAAGAGAAGGCCGATAGGAATGAACTGGAAGACAATAACAATATATAGAGAAATAGTAGAAAAAAGTGGAAAATTTTTATAAAAATAGGCAAAAAATATGTCGTCTTCCCAATAATGATGGTTCTATGATGGCATAGAACCATTGCATTGTCATGATCAAACCTTAAAATAATAGGAAAAAGTAGAGTACTGATCAGTATAATTGGTCCATCCGTTTTATTGGTCTTCATGGACGATGAAAACAAATTCAATTCAATTCAATTCTTACATATATTTGTGCATATTTTGAATGCATTAAAATATGCAAATTGATACCTAGAGATAAACAGCTGAAGCCAACATGTTGGAGATTGTCATGATAAAGTCTTAAAAGAAAGGGAAAAAAATTAGAATACTCATAAGATAAAACCAACATGTTGGAGATTGTGAGGATCAAGTTTTAAAAGAATGGGAAAACTTAGATTACTCATCAGATTTCTACAGAGCAAGAGAATTGAGGCAAGTGAGAGAACTGGGAGTCTTGTAGGATCATATTCCAATGACAACTCTTCTCGTTTTGGTGTAGGCTTTCCTTGTAAACGAAGGTCTTACACTCAGAGCCCGATCTAACCATCACAACAAGTTCCTCCCCTAAGACGTTCACACATATGGCCTCTCCACCATTAGGGGCGGAGTCCACAATACTCCATTTTTTCTTCAAAGGATCAAAACCCATCAAAGACTGGCCTTTGAATCCCAAAAGCCTCCCTTTCCACACAAACGCTGTCGCCGGAACGGCCCCTTCGATCCAAACCTCCTCCATCTTCGCCCAACAGCCCTGCTTCGGATCATATACATCTGCACTCCTTGCAAATCCGTCTCCATCCCGAGATGGGCACCCCCCGAACACATAAAATTTACCATTCAAAATCACCCCTTTCGCTTCATCCCTCTCCTGGCTCATCTCCGGCAGATTTTTCCACAAATTTCGACTTGGGTCGTAGATTTCTGCACTCGAAACTGCGTTTTTATCCGCATCGTGTCCTCCTGCGACCACAATACACCCTTCCAACACCCCACATGCAAAGAACGAACGCGGATTGATCATATTTGCAGCTCTGCGCCAGGTTCCTGAGCTAAAATTGAAAGCATAAACTGAAGAAATTGTTTCGTATGTGTCGGGATTCCATCCCCCCATCACAAATAAATCCCCATTTACAAACGCGCATTGGCAGAAGAAAGGCAGGCTTTCTGGGAAATCCGGTATGGGCGGAAGCCATGACCGAGCTTCATTTTTTGAATCCAGCATACATAATTGGAATTGCGGCAGCGATAGCCAAGCATCTTTCTGAAATTCAAGTTTTTGTGAGGCAGAATTGCCCCTAATTGACTCCACAACGCAAAGCCCTTTTGCTGTGAAGCCCTGTTTGCATCTGTATTTGTAAAACAGAGGATCGTTAATCAGTTCTTTCCATTTTTTGCACACTCCTTGCATTGAAGCATGGCTTTGATATGCTAATTTACCTAAACAGAGCATGCTCACATCATCGGGCAGACCCGGAAGAAGCTCTTCCATCTTTTACCTATCAAATCCTTTACCAAATTTTCACCAATCACTAGCCGCACAACACTCTGGAGAAAAAATGATGCTGGCGTTACATATACTACAGATTTTTTAGCGGCGACGGCTTGCCGGGAAAAAAAGGGAGGCTAAAAAAGTTTCGAAAAAGTAATTTATTATTCATGGCACGTCCCCATCTTCATCTTTTTCGCCTCGTTGGATTCTGGTAATGGTTATCAACCCATTTCCTTTTCTTAAAGAGACCTTAGGCCCTTTTTCCATGACACTAATGTCTTATATTTATAGAGATATGATTGGGCCACATAAGCATATAAGGCATGGTAGTTTTTCCACTAACACTTTTAAGACATGTCGCATATCACATCCGTACAACATGGGAGTCTTATTTTCTCCCGGGGGAAACCCCCCGCCACAAAATAAGACAACAAAATCTAACCAATCAGAGTCCGTCTTTGCTGTATAGTTAGGATGTCCCAAAAATGAGCGGGAGAAGAAACGCTGCTGCACTCGCCCAGGACGACTGGAGCTTTTTGGAATCGCCCAGAACTGCTGGAATCGAAGCATCACTGGAATCGGCTGAACACGAAATAGGTAGAAGAAGATGTCGCTGGGTAGAGAAAATGGGGTTTTGAAACTTCTTGGTCTGGTCGAAATTGTAGCTTTAGTTCCAAATTTCCCCTTTCTGTTCTTTCAGTTCTCTCTGCTTTCGAATTACAGGTCAAAACAGAATTCGAATTTGAGCAAATCTCTCTGATCGAATCTCTGCTCAAATTTTTTCAGGTTAACAGAGAGATTTTTGCCCTAACATGAAAAACAGATTTTGCCCTAACCTGAAAAGCAGAGAGATTTTGCCCTAACCTGAAAAACAGCTCGAATTCAAAGATTTGGCAGAGAGATTTGGCAGGGCAAAACAACTCGAAATTTAGCTGACATGCGGGGGTTGTTTGAAGGGTTAAAAACAAAGGGATGTTGTCTTATGGAATTCCGTTATATCAGCATATGCCCGCAGTGATTGTGGAGAAGAAGCTCTTGAATTGTTAGAAAAAATGCAATTTGAAGGGATGATTCCAGATTATGTCACCTTCATTAGCCTTCTTCAAGCATGTGCTAGCATTGTATCGTTATCATGGCAAGGGGATATTTTCAGAAGCCGTGCATAGACTATTTTCAGAAGCCTCTGAAGCCGTGGAACAGCAAAACTACGGAGTAGTGGAAAATCAAATTTATGAGACATGTCTTATATTATAAGACACCTCTTATATTCAAGCCATGGAAAACTAATTTTTTTAAGACATGCCACAAAAATGACGTGGCACCTAAAATGCTGTCTTATAATTATAAGACAGCCATAAGTCAGCCGTGGAAAAAGGGCCTTATACTCTTCTTCGAATAAATAAAAATATCTTCTTGCAGATGTATAAGGGTAACACATGCTCTTCATCTGGACGTTTAAGGGTAAAGCATGATTCCTTATTTGCAAGCACTGGCATTAGCCGAGAGGTGTTAATCGAACGTCATCGACGTTGTCTTGCCATTTTTCCAGGTTGCCATTCTAGCACTGAATGGAAACATGGTCGACCATTCTTGAATTTACCTGCTTCACCAGATAACAAAACGAAAATGAGGTAAGAAAGCAAGGATTTTGGTAACCTATATATTTTTATATAAAATCGAGCTATCCTATGGGAATATTTGATAAAATCTTCACTAAAGATGAAACAACAACAAATTCAAGGAAATTGTGGTGGTCTTCATTGCCCATAACAGGGTTCACGGATTTCCAGTTGTTTCATGCAAGTAGAAATGGCATCCCCATGCCCATTACACATAACAGTATCACGGTCAACGGAAATATTTGTGCCTCCCTGGTTCTTGGGCACAAACACAATATATGTAATGGTTGAAATATCTAGATTAGTTGATGGCATTATTCAAGTCCCATATTTGGAAGAATAGAATAGAATAGAGTTTTTAACGTCCACGGAGACCAATAGGTCATGGGACCCATACAATCATTACTACTAGGATTAAAAAACCCCTGCCTTGAAAGGTTTTCAAGGGAAAAACCTTTAAAGTAATGATGACACTAGACAAGCGGAGATAATGACTACTGAGGGCTCAATAATTGCAGACGTTTATCTAGAACCTCAAGTATGTATAATGCCAAGTCATGCACAGATGGTGCTTTGAGAAGTTGTGGAAGCGTGGAATGGAATGCTAAGGTCAAAAAATGATTTCGGACTATCTCAAAAGCAGGGCAACTCAGAAGAGTATGGCTTTCATCTTCAATAACCTGTAACTGGCAACAGGCACATAGTCTCGCTTCTCGCGGCAATTGCGGCCGCTCCCATCTACCTGTCTCAATCCGTAGCCTGTGGGACCCCGTGCGAATTGATGCAATAGCTACAAGCTTGTTCCTGGACAATGAAGCAAGCAAATAAGCTTGGGGCCCTGGTGCCAAGGTGGGATTTATGTGTGCATGATAATGGCCAGTTTTCACTTGGGCCAAAGTAACTGCGTCCCATATCTTTTGAGAAAAATGACCATTGAGATATTGTTGCAAAAGCTCAGGATCAGAACTGGCAAGCATCAGGCAGTGCTCTGGTTGCACAGCCCAACGGGCAAACCATGTAGTGCAATGCTCTTTCCAACACAAGATTGGAAGACAAGTGTTATGACAAAAAAGCACGGATGGAACAAGGTCTTTAGAATAATTTATACCAAAAATAAACTTTAGGCTAGGTTGTATAAGATAAGATGAGATTAAATGATGAAAAAGGCGGTGATGTTGTCGGCGATGTCGTCCGTGGAACAGTTGGAACTTCTCAAGGTGTTCTGTCAGGGAACAATGATGATACTAGTCATGGTGACTTTGTACGCCATGGCCTAGAGTTGGGAGCAAGGAAGGAATTGCAACAGGTGAATGAAGATTCTGGAAAGGGGAAAAAGCCAATTCTCTATTTTTGTATTGAAGCCAATAGCCATAGATCCCTGTAATAAACAAGAGGGGTTGGTGAGAAATCATGGAAATGTGGATTCTACTGTGAGTAATAATGAAGCAAAAAACATAATCTATGGAAATAGGTTATAGAAAGACTTTTAAGATCTAGGTTTTCTGATTGGGTAAAGAAAGAAATTTCAAATGAATTCCATAGCAACAAAAGAACAAGTCTTGAGTTCTTTATCCTCCAAAAATTTATCTGTTAATCTAGAACAACTTCTTCAATCAGTGGGTCTTAAGGCAGAGCAAGGTGCTTTCAAAGTAACAGAGATCGATCATTCAAGACAAATAAAAAACATGGTAAACTTAATTGCTAGGGCAGTGGTGGGGTTTTTTACGGGAGGTTTTCTTGACTATAGGAGGTTCTAAGCTTGGCTCACTAGGCATCTCGATGCTTTGAAAGTTCCACAGTTTCAGAGCATCAAAGGTATTGGGGGTATTTTTTTGATACTATTTGATGACAAAAAATATGTGGAGAAAATAGTTTCCAAAGGAGTTTATCGTTTTGCATGGGAGTTTGTGTTATACCAATATTATACTCCAGGCTTTACCCCAGATAAGCTATCCGTTGTTAAACTTCCTTGTTGGTTTGAGATAGAACAACTCCCACTAGAAATGTTGGATCCGGGATTTTTGACTGTTATAGCAAAGAATTTGGGGACATATCCCATTCCATAGCAAAGGGGCCAAGAATATGTGTGGATATTGCAGCCTTGGAGAGTGTTCCGTAGTTCACAATTGTAAAAAGTGGAATGTATTACTCCCTGTTCAAGTTATGGCTCATAAATGGATGGGAGCTTAGGAGAATGTTTTCTCATGGAAATCAAAAGTTTTGGAAGATTACATTGTATGTAGGAGAGAAGCACAAATGCTAAAGTAGCAGATGTGAAGTGAGCGAAGCCAAATGAGGAAAGATGGGAAGGATCATCTTAATGCAGATGAAATGGAATGTGTTCGAGTCCTTGGTTTCCAAAATATATTCAAAGCTCTCCAAACCCCATGCCCATACTACTTGCAGCATCTCACATTCCACCAGGCAATGTTCTATGGACTCCTCTTCATCTTCACACATGGGGCAGAGTGGATTGACGTTATTGCTCCATTTGGAGACTAGGTGATTGACCCTTGGGACCCTATGGATCTTGCCAAAAGGCATTGATATGTGGGGGCAGGTATTATAGCCAAGCATTTCTCTAGACGTTTTTGTGGTTATCCTCTGTGATCGCTAGTTTCCACTTGGTAGACACTGGAAGTAACACCTCAGTCTTCATGCTACTGTGACGTGACTTCACAAACTTGTTTGGCTGTATAAAGAGGCGCAAGACCCATGGGTTTTAATCTCTTCTATTAATTGTGTTGGAGAGTACCGTAGCCACTGGCTGGCTAATTTCTCTCCCATATACCACTGAGTACAAGAGTCTATTCCACATTTTTTCCATCTCTTCACAATCCTAGCATCGACCACAGTATCTAAGGAGTCTTGTTTATTGTGCATTTCCACTGGAATCCACCATGGAGAGGATGTCTCTGCTTCGAATTGTTGATGGCAAGTCTGGTTTGTGGCCCAGATGCTTCAGCTTCATTCTAATAATTGTCGATTTGGTTTTGATTATTCTAGGAAAATTAAGTATCTACTATAGTTAACTGGACAAATTTTGTTAAGATACAGGTCATGATGGACTAATAGTTTTGTTGGTGTTGCATGCAGCAGAATCTTTTGTGCTAAAGGATTGAATAAGATAGTGAGAGGCAAATGTAACATCTGGCCCATAATGGAGAGCTTCATTCCACAAGCCGACAAGTTGAGGATTTATCACTTCTGATACAAGTGAGAAGGTATGAGATGTAAGTCCATTCCCTACTAAATTGCAAGACTATCTACAAGGATATTGCTATATATGTGGTAGATTAAGAAATCAAAGTCATTGCTGCGTATCTAAAATAGCTTTGCTATGTAGACTCAGTGGATATATGCAAGATGTTTCAAAGGTCCTCTTAACACACAGTATGAGGTAGTACTTGATGATTTTAAAGTTAACTTGACATCTTGGGAATTTAATGTGACTTTTATAGATTTTAGCACATCGAGTGATGCTTTTCTACTGACTTAAATGACTTACATATAAGATATGCATGTCTGCAAAATTCAAGATTGTGTTCCCATTGTTTGCTTTTGTTCTTGCAGGATTTATATTTGACAGATGGTAGCCATATTGTTATTGAGTTAAATAGCAATACTGACCATATTAAGTATGCAAATCTCAGGCGACGTACATTCTTGCGAGTTCTGAAGAAATCAGGTATTTCTAAACAAAAGATTTGGTCTATAATGGTTCTTTAGAGATGTTAATTAAAATACTATCTATCTATCTAATATGGCAAACCAAATTTGCAAAATGCAATGGCACAAGATGTTCATTTTGCTCCTGGGTACACGTGCTTGCAGATATTTTTAATTATATGTTGCCTAGCCTTCCATTTTTCCTAGAATGCTACAAGAGTGGATCTCCTTGAATTGCACATCTGATAGAAGCAGAATTACTGAGTATGCTATATGCTTTCTATTCTATTCTTCATCTCTGAAGTTTCTCATCATGATAACTGCAATTATTCCGAGAACGCTTGAAACAAATTTTTTGTTTGTTGATTAGCTAGATACGACTGATAATTTTATGTGGACGAAGGGGCAAATTTTTAGAATCCTCAAGAAAATTAATTTGATTATCTTACTGTATTGTTTGCCATATAGGTTTTACACTGATTGTGCTTAATGCATGATTAATCTAGGCTATCTAACTTTCTTATCAGGTTTTACACTAACTGTGGTTAATGCATGATTCAGCTAGGCTCTCTGTAACTTTTTTGTTAGGAGACAAGGCACAATAATGCCAAGACTTTCCAAGGGCATGTCTTTGAATGTAGCAAACAGGTTTGCATCAGAAAGTTAAGGATCCTCTGGATCCCCCAAAGTTTTTGGAGGTTTGTCTTCGAATGCAACAAATAGGTCTGCATCTCAAACTTTAAGGATGTCATGGTGGATATGCTCAATCCCATAACTTGACACTGGAATATGATATGGAACCATTATGGGGACAGAACAATGCAATGATTGGACACATTGCGATCCTGAAATCTATGATATTAACTAGCTCCTTAAATTTATTACAGATATACATATCATGCTGTGAGAATTTTGACCTTCGACTCACTCCATGGTTTATTACACAGCTGGCACCTCTCTCTTTCAACATTTTACGAAATTATCACATATATGATTGCACTCAACATTAAAATTACAGTCCCTCTCTCATCTAGGTGAATCTTACTGAACTACAATCCAAACATTGCATCCACAAACATCTATAAAGCACCATTTTATCCTGTGGAGCATGTCTTAGAATTTAGAGTTCACTAACATCTAAGGCACCATTTTATCCTGTGGAGCATGTCTTAGAATTTAGAGTTCACTATATATACCTTGGCTTTCTCTGTAACTAATGTCGTGTTTATATGGCAAATTCGATCTTAAACGATGATAGACATTTATATCTTTAATTTATCATCTATCAAAGCAGCACATATAAAATTTAAGGGATTCCTCAAAAATCTTCCTCTCTGTAAGCCAGGACCATGTTCACTGCCTTTTGATAGCCTTTATAGATTTCCATTTTCTAGAAGGCTCAACTTTGATAATTGGTATATTTTATTGAATTCTCTTCACAACCGAAACTTTATTAGAAAATTCCAATATTTGATGAATCTAAAGATGTAGTCACTATGCTATTCTTTAAAAAGTCGCCACACCACTACAAATCGCTAAACTCCACTCCATAACAATTTGGAGTTATGTGTGAAATCTTAGCCATTTTGCGTACGACCAACAAACAAATCAAACAAACATTTCTTTGGTTTTTTTTAGATGCCTACTACTAACATGTAGCTAAAGCCCGCCCATAGAACATTATTGCAAAAATCACAACATACAAATTTACAAGGCATGAATGGTATTCTCGTTTTCTTATACACGATCTGGCAAATCATTTGGTCATAGCTATGTAGGACTAGTTTGTTATAGAGGTCGTGCCAAATGAATGTCAACATAAATTTTAAAGTTCGCTATACAAAGCCAAACCTTCTCTCCAATAGGTATTACGTAGTATCGTCTGGCAACTTCCTACTTCAACCACACCATATATCTCTCATATGTAATTTGTTTATCTTCTCTAAAATCACTAGTCCATCCAGCCAAATGTTTCGCATTGACTTATATCTGTACCTACGCCGGCAACACCGGGCACCCGTTACTAGTTAATATAAGAACTATGATCGTAGTAATAGTGATTATTAAGGTGATATAGTTTTTCCTGACATTTTGAATTAAATGTAGTAGAAACCACTCTTATACCGATTGTCGTTATAATTATTTTTTTTTTGTTAATTTTTGGGAAATGAATGCGAGCTAATTTTTGGGAAACAAAAAGGCAAACCTGAACCTATTTAAATACAAAGACATGAGATAGTTCCTATAATTTAAAATTGATGGATTGAACAGAGGAAAGTTCATTAACAAGTATCCAACATTAGCTGGGCACTATAACATATCTTATATTATAATTTTTTAGTGCAAGTAATGAACCACACCATAATAGACGGCCCAGATTTTGAGTTAATAGTTTAATGGTATAGATGCCTACGGGTTTTTTTCACCTTCGGACTAGCAGCGGGCTTCCAGCAACGAGTTCTCTAGCACCCGGCTATATATGGCTATCAGAGCTTGTGATTTAGGGAGCTCTGTGAGCTCTGGAGCCTACACCCAAGCCCCAGCACCTCAACATGGCTTTGGGCTTTTCTTAGAACCATTGTGAACAATGCAATGATTGGATGCATTGCGACCCTGAAATCCATCACAATGTATAAGGTGTCAATATTTGAGAATGATATTAACTACCTCCTTAAATTTATTACAGATGTAGTGATGTACATATCATGCTGTGAGAATTTTGACCTTCGACTCGATACAATTCTCCATGGTTTATTACACAGCTGGCACCTCTTTCTTTCAACATTTTATGAAATTATCACATATCTGATTGCACTCAATATGTCAACATTAAAATTACAGTCCCTCTCTCATCTAGGTGAATCTTACTGAACTACAATCCAAACATTCAACTGCATCCACAAACATCTATAAGGCACCATTTTATCCTGTGGAGCATGTCTTAGAATTTAGAGTTCACTAACATCTATAAAGCACCATTTTCATTTTATCCTGTGGAGCATGTCTTAGAATTTAGAGTTCACTATATATACCTTGGCCTTCTCTCTTCGCAATAAATAGTAACTAATGTCATTTTTATATGGCAAATTCGATCTTAAACGATGATAGACATTTAGATCTTTAATTTATTCATCTATCAAAGCAGCACATATATCCAAGCAAATTTTAAGGGATTCCTCAAAAGTCTCCCTCTCTGTAAGCTAGGACCATGTCCACTGCCTTTTGATAGCCTTTATAGATTTCCATTTTCTAGAAGGCTCAACTTTGATAATTGGTATATTTTATTGAATTCTCTTCACAACTGAAACTTTATTAGAAAATTCCAATATTTGATGAATCTAAAGATGTAGTCACTATGCTATTCTTTAATATCTAGCATAATAACAGAGGGTTTCTTTTGTGTTTTTTGTACGCTTTTCAATATGGTTTCACTATGATTTGGTTGACGTATTCGTTTGTCTGTACTAAATAGTATTTATAGAGTGCATCCTTTTTTTGGCCGTTGATTCTAAAAAGAAAAAGAGATCGTGTGATCCCCCTTTTTTTGTTTTAGATAAAGGCTTTTTTTTTTCAATTTCTTACATTTGTATGAGCATGCAAGGCACTTCATTATGCTAGATATTCAGGGTTTCGAGGCCCACAGTTTTGGCTTTCGTCTGTGAGCACAGAGATAGCAGCTTGCTGTAGCCGGATTTGGTAAAGCCTACTAGTGGCCTGGACATTTATCCCAATTGATCCTTAGAATTTTCGTGAATTGGTCGCAATAAGACCAGCTTAGTCTTTGCTTTACTGGCTGCAATTCCTCAAGAGTAGGAGATACAGGACTGGCTTATTTATAATCTTCTCGATTCAAATCCCAGACTCTGTTGTTAACAATATAATGGAGTTTAGGAATGGAAATCTAGCAGGCTATCTGTTTTGCAGAAAGATAGAACATTTCTAAATCCGACATCCTTGGGGAAGAAACTTGTGATTTTCTAGCGAGTTCAATGGCTTTCCAGTTATTTGAACAAGAGTGCTTCTAACTTCTTGGAGCGGAAGTAACAACCATTTGCTAACGGAAAACATTATTTTAGCTTCAAATATCCTACAGCTATATCAATAATATAAACTTCAACGTCGTTAAACTTTCATGTGTTATTCTACACAATTACAGTGAAAACATATACATTTTTTATTCTGAGTACTTAGTCTAACTAATGAGGAAATGAGCTTCTCATCGTATAGTTTGATTTGGGGTGTTGGGGATGCAGCGTCTACATCAGAGTGAGTGTGGTATGGCATGGCGAGATCCAGCAGAAGGCTAGTTATCTATCAGGTATGCCGGACCTGCCTAAAGCTCCAAATCTATGCCATCTTTGTATAAGTACGATATGCTTTGATCTTGTTTCAATGGTTCCTTCATCAGTTTAAAAGAAATGAAGATGGTATGCTTTCACAGAACTGTCTTATACTTCTGGCTGAAGGATATGGCAGCAGCCATTGAAAATGCCTGAACTGCCCTATATAAGCATAATAAGAGAAATCCATAGCATAAACCACTTTTGCCTTATTACTTTCATGGTGGATCTTTTAGGGCAGGCAGTACGCTTCAAAGAAGCAAGGACGGCTAGTTATCCATCAGGTATGCCGGACCTGTCTAAAGCTTCCTCTCTGTGCCATTTTGTATAAGTAAGATATGCTCTGATCCTGTGGTAAGACGTTAAACTGCCATACCCAAGGTCACGGGTTCAACGCCTCGTTGTGAAAGTGGCCATGCAATGTAAAGTTGGTGGGGGAAGGACCCACTTCAGCAATGTAAAGTGGTGGGGGCAGGACCCATCTGGGTGTGTTGTAAAGTGTCACATGTCTGTGGTGTGACGTTAAAATCTCTTCTTCTTCTTCTTCTGATCTGGTTTCAATGGTTCCTTTATCAGTTTAAAAAAAATGTAGATGGTATGCTTTCACAGAACTGCCTTATTTTGCAGTTTGTTAAGTATATTATTATTCTGGCTGATGGATGGCAACAGCCATTCAAAATGATTGAGCTGCCCTATCTAAGTATAATGAACGAATTCCATGGCATAAACCACTTTTGCCTTATCACTTGCATGGTGGATCTTCTGCGGCAGGCAGTACGCTTCAAAGATGAAAGACATAAGCTGAAAAAAAGCATTACAGGGTATTCTTAATATGCCAAATACAGTTTGGCCCTCAATGCAGCAACACAAGGCATGCTTCAACCAATTCATTTCTTAGCTTATATTCAATTTCTCTATTTTCCATTTGTATTGTGTGCTATTATCTTGTATCCTTATCTGGCAGATGAGCATGAAGTTTTTGAGATGCTAGTTTGTTTGTTTGCATATTGGTATATTTTCTTGCCTCTAATTGTGTGTATCTTTTGGCATTTTTGTATGCAGGCCTTTTACATTGCCTACGAACATTAATATCTAGCATAACATATTGGCCTTTTATATTGCCTACGTACATGGAATTTGCTTAGGACCTATCAAGTAGAGAATGGAAATAATCAAAGATAAATTCTATATCTTGGTTGCTTGACGCACGGGAAATTGGCATCCACAATATAAGAACTATGTTGTATTTGGAATGGTATGGTGTACTTGGAATAGAATAGGTTGCAGTGTTCATATGAATGGGGTATTTTTACAATTTGATTTATATTTGAAGCTATAGAAGTGTGATTATTACTATTATTGCTTTTTGCCAGATGGATTTTCAAATGCGTCTTGCAAGAGATTTTAACATTCTCACAACTCCAATGACAAGGATGATGCTCTGTCTTGCTCTAGCTCTACCTTCACGGTTGGATCCATGCTTGGATTCTATTCTATTCTATTCTATTATTATGAGCAACATGCTTATTAGCAGTCCCACTATTGCATCAATGAACATTATCACATCTTACATCCCTACAATGTTGAAGCCTTTAAACTATATATCACAATTTCTATTTTTTTTTTCTATTTTTAATTTCTAAATTAATAGATATCAATAAAATATTTTTAATAGTGTCTATAATATCATTACAAATATTTTCTACTTCGTTCATCAATTCTTAAGGCCCCGAAGCGGCCAAAATTTTTTTGGGTTAACACACAAACTATTACATCCAGCACTCTAAAATTAAACCCCCCTTGAAACCACCTTTGGTTTGGGTGCATATTCACACGAGGGGTGACTCCGGGCAACGAGAGCTGTTGGATAGGCATATTCACCCCCTTATTCCTTAATCTACACCGTACACAAAGTTCCTCATTTGTGGGGTATGCATGTACAAAATTTACTATACTGTATAAGAAGATTTGTAAAATACTATAAGATTTGAGGTAATATACTATATGGTGTTGATTTTATACATGTGAAACATAATTTAAAGGGCTCTCGCTGCCCTACGTCACCCCCGTGTGAATATGCATCCAAACCAAAGGGGGTTTCAAGGGGGATTTAATTTTAGAGTGCTGGATGTAATAGTTTGTGTGTTAACCCAAAATAACAGGGGGTTACTTTTACATTTTTATACGCTTTTTCACATGGTTTCTCTATGATTTCATTGTTGTATTTGTGCAGGTGTACTAAACAGTATTTCTAGAGTGCACTCTTTCTAAGCCGTTGATTTTGAATAAGGAATACAATCTTGTGGTTGTGGTCTCTCAAAGATTTGAATCCATGCAGATGTGCATGCAATTATTTTAGGGTTTGAACAATCTATTTTAGGGTTTCAACAAATTTATTTTAGGTTTTCAAAAGTGGGGCCTTTTTCCATGACTCTATTATATCTTAAAAAAAAAAAAAAGAGACAAAAGAAAACAAAGCACTGGCCGGAATCCAGAGGTCATAAGCTGTGTAGCCGAGCTCTGATTGTGGGAGAAGGCAAATAGATTACGTATTTTAGGGCAACGCCCTTGTAGATCCTTTCTCCAGTTACAGTTACAACCAGACAGGAACATTTTCTCGGTAGTGAAAAGGATTTTTACGAATCTTTTATGAGCTCTAGTTTTGTACGTTTTCGGCTGGCTCCAGAGGTCGGCAAGGCAGCAATCAGGGCTAATCATCCACACAGCCATCATTTCCTCAGTCTTATGCTTCACATCTAGTTTCGGTCAGAATTATGCTAGATATTCTATTGATATTCAAACTTGGAGGCAATGTCAAAACACAGATGGATTTCCAGTTTTGCCATGATGTATAAAGTAGAATATGGGTTCTTGCTTAGAGAAATGCAACAGGAAAAACAATAGTGCAAATGCTTCGTTAAATAGCTGAGCTCTTCATTACACACCAGCAAGAAGAATGGATGCCAACTAAATTCAACTTGGGCTGCAAACTCATGGGCATTTGTTTGATACAACAGTCTCGAAATATTTTTTTAATGATGGTGGATATAAGATAAAGCAGGGTTCTTGCTATATGCCAAGGACGTGTCTTTGGGCCTTTGGTCCAAAGAGGGCTTTTGGGTCCAAAGAGGGCCTTTGGTCCAAAGAAGGACCAAAGGGGGCGTGCATGCTATATAGTAGCTCGGGGGAGAGCTCTGGGGCAGCTATGTCATAGCTGAGGGCTCGTGGTTGGGTTGTGAGATAGCGTGCCACGTCAAGAGTCTATTTTAGTGGTATCAGAGCAACAAGTTTCGATGGCCGGTTCCCCTGCCAATGTTAATGTTGAGGATGAAGAGCTCAAGGAAAAACTTTTTGAGTTAGAGCATGATAATTCGCTCATGAGAGAAAAACGTCATTTAGGGCTCAATTGCGGAGCTGCAAGAGCTGGATTCTCTGCTTGGCCTTGGTGGCGATGATTGCGACAAAGGCTGCGGAGGCGTCCACGTAGTGGCATCAAAACGGGTGCCAATGTCAAAATTGAATTCAAAAAGTATTCGGTACGCCACTAGTGATGCGGATGAACTTTTCAGCGTGGCTCAGGGATTTGAATTCATATTTTGCTAAGACTAAAGATAGCGAAGACACTCGGTTATATTTTTTTGGCGTCATCACGGATGGGGTTGCAAAATTTGGTGGTTTGGATATCGGAAGAACCGGCTAGTCGATCAACCTATTGTTACCTTCTTGAATTTGAAAAGCAAATCAAAAAATCGTTTTTGGGTCATAATTGGGGCGAGATCTTATATTTGAATGGAATAAGTTGACCCAACAAAACCACGAAGCTATTAGAGCCTTTGCCGCATACGAGTTTTAAAGAAAGGACTTCAGCTTACTAAAAATGATCTTGAGAAGTCCGAAAAACTCATGGGTGGGGTTCATCGTTAGTGCAGGCGGCTTCGACACGCAAGTTGCCAATCTTTCTTTTGGTGAGCTCTGTAAGATGGCAGAGAAAGTAGAGGAGGAAGGTTTGGCCCTCACGGAAGCCATTAATGCTCAACGTGGCCTCAAAGTTTCTATGAAAGAGGCGAGTGGTTTTCGTGATAAATCAATGGGATCTGCTCGAGTGCGGGCCATTCAAAGCGGCCGCTACAGGGCGTTGCAGATAATGAACTTGTTGGGGCCAAAGAGCCAAAGGAATCTTATCAAGCGCGTAAAAAGCGGTTGATGAGAGAGAATAAGTGTTTTGTTTGTTATTCAACTGACCATAAGTTTTATGAATACCCTACTTATTTGGAAAAGAAGAAAGGGGAAAGAAAGGAAGCTACACCTATTCTTAAGTCTGGGACTAAGAAAGAGGATAAAAGTAAGAAAGTAGCTTCTGTTCGCGGAGATGGAAAAGGGAAGAAGGTGGCTACGGTCCGGGAAAAATCGGATATAGATTCTGTTGAGAATAGTAGTCTCTTACGATTTTGGGCTACTATTCAAGATCAAAAAGTACATATCTTATTCGATCCGGGCAGTGAGTTTGATTTTATTTCTGCTCGCTTGGTAAAAGAACTAAAATTAACTTCTCTACCTTTATCAAGTGATGTAGAATTATCTTCTGCTTTCTTGAATGTTGCCCCTCCGCCTTCTTCATTTATGGTCAAGGATGTTGAATTTCAATTGCAGGGATATATCTGTCAACGTTCTTTCATGGTTTCTGACCTTGGAGGTATGGATATTATTCTAGGCATGCCATGGCTAAGGTTATTAATCCTCTTATAGATTGGAAAGCAGGTATTGTTATGTTATCTTTGGAAGGGGGTAAAAAGACCTTCAAGTTTGTGAAGGATGATATTGTTTCCCCTATTCCAACGTTTTTGTTAATGTATCAAAAGCGTCGGGACACAGTTTAAGCGTTTGGCAATGAAAACTCATTTTGTGTATTTGGTGGTTTTGCGTTCTAAGATAGATGTATCCCCATTAAATGAGCGTCAAACAATCTTTTTGCATTATTTTGATGATGTCTTTTCAAATGAAATTCCACAAACTTTGCCACCCCAATGTTTGGAGGACCACAGGATTGATCTTCTTCCTGGGAAAGAACCTCCTAATCAAGCTCCTTATCGGAGAATCCATGGCCAACAAGTTGAGATTAGGTGCCGGCTTGATGAGTTGCTTCAAAGGCTGGATTGATCGCCATAGTTCTTCACCTTTTGGTGCTCTGTCTTATTGGTTAAGAAAAAAGATAATTCTGGCGCATGTGTATAGATTATCGCTTTGAATAAGATAACCATAAAGAATGGGTTTCCTATACCAAAGGCGGATGATTTGTTTGATCAACTCCAAGGTGCCACGGTTTTTAGCGATCGATCTTAAGTCGGGGTATTGGCAACAAGGTTGCGCTTTGAAGATGTTCACAAGGCTGCGTTTAGGACAACCTTTGGACATTATGAGTTTTTAGTCATGCCATTTGGACTTACAAATCGCCCGACTTCTTTTCTTGAGGCTAATGGGGCGAATATTTGAAGATGTGCATGGTGTTTATGTTGTCGTGTTCTTTGATGACATATTAGTTTTAATGCGTCCAGGAAGATCATTACTTGCATTTTGCGGGAGGTTTTCCGTCGGTTAAGGGAGGAGTCTATTACTCTTAATCCTAAGAAAAGTATCTTTTTCAATCGGAATTGAATATTTGGGTCATATTGTTTTATTTGAGGGTCTTAAAGTTGATCGGTAAGGTACAAGCAATTGTGGATTGGCCGATACACCTTGATTCTTTGCATTGCGTTCCTTTTTGGGCTTATGCGGTTACTATAGGAAGTTTGTACAGAATTTTGCTCGTTTAGCTTCAGATTTATATTTGTTGCTACGAAAAGATGTTCCTTTCAATGGAATCATAATCATCGGTTTGCTTTCCGGGTTTTAAAGGATGCCATGGTTAATCCTCACGATTCTGCGTTTGCCAAAGTTTGGTCTACCTTTCTTGTTATGTGTTGATGCAAGTGGTGTGGCTTTGGCGGTTTTGATCACGAGGATGGTCATCCTATTGCTTATGAAAGTCGGAAGTTTTTCGACACGGAAAGTAGATATAGTGTTTATGATAAGGAAGTTTGTCATTCATGCTTTGAAAGTGTGGCGACACTATCTTATAGGGTCAGCGGTTCATATTTTTGGCCCGACCACCAAAGCATTAGGCACATTGTTTCACGAGAAAACATTATCGGAAGGCGGTTGAAATGGATTGCTTTTATGCGGCAATATGATTTCTCGGTGGATTATTGTCTGGTAAAGAGAATGTTGTAGCTGATGCTTTAAGTAGGCGTTATGCGGTTTGTTCTCTTTCTATAGCACAATCCAACCATTTGGAGGAAATGAAACCATTGTATGCCACTTGACCACGATTATAAGGATATTTGGTTCTTAGCTCAAAGTGGCAATGCATATGGATATAAGATCGTTAATGGGTTCTTGTATAAAGGTCCAAAGCTATGCATTGTGCGGAACTTTTCGGTCACTTATTCTTAAAGAAGTCCATGATGCACCCTCTTTGCGGGTCATCGTGGCGTGGGGGCAACTTTGGCAAAGCTTGAACCATACTTTATTTGGCCTGGATTGCGGAGAGATGTTTTGGTTCATATTCGGCATTGTGTTACTTGTCAGCGGATAAAAAAGCGAACAAGAAACCTCATGGTGTTCCTTTATCCTTGCCTATTAGGAGGCAAAGTGGGAACATATCACTATGGATTTTATTGTTGGTCTTCCTCCCGGTTCGCAAGAATTTCTTGTCATGTGGACAATTGTTGATTGTTTAACTAAGCACGCTCATTTTATTCCTTGTTCGGATAAGTTGACGGCTTATAGTGCGGCTACGCTTTTTATCAAAGAGATATTTAGGCTACATGGGTTGCCAAAGATTATTATATCTGATCGTGATACAAAGTTTACTAGTAAATTATGGACGGCATTGTTTATGCAATTGGGGACAGAGTTAAGGTTCTCCAACTGCGTTTCACCTGGCCCGATGGACAATCCGAGGTGGTAAATAAAGTTATTTGTTCCATCTTAAGGGGGTTTGTCAATGAACATCAAGGTCATTGGGAAGAGTATTTGCCTATTGCTGAATTTGTGTATAATAATACCTATCAGTCTACCATAAAGATGACTCCTTTTTAGGCGGTCTATGGTCAGCCTGTGCGAGAGCCACTCTTTCGAGTGTGTGAGGATGTTCCAGCTGCTGATGATTTAGTTATTGAGCATAAGGATCTCATAGACTTGCTTCAAGCTCGTATTCGAGATGCTCAAGCATCTTTTGCAAATAAATCATCTAAGTTGCGGCAACCAATGGTTTTTAAGGAAGGAGATTGGGTATGGATGAGGATCCATAAAGGCCACTTTAAGAAAGATGCGCGCAAGAAGGATCTTAAGTTGGCACCCCGTTTCCATGGACCATTTCAAGTTATTAAAGTGGTCAATGAAAATGCATATCAATTAAGATTGCCTCAAGGTTGGAAAATGCATGATGTAGTGAATGTTTCATTCCTAAAGGCTTATCATGGTAAGGAGTTACCTCAACTTGGGAGGTTAACCGAGCGAGAATTGATTGA
This sequence comes from Isoetes taiwanensis, assembly GCA_021234155.1. Classification (NCBI taxonomy): domain Eukaryota; kingdom Viridiplantae; phylum Streptophyta; class Lycopodiopsida; order Isoetales; family Isoetaceae; genus Isoetes; species Isoetes taiwanensis. The sequence goes on from JAJEKV010000795.1 coordinate 66,662, forward strand.
TGATTAGAAGTTCTAGAATAGGAAACAATTTTTGGCGGATAAATCCACTAGTGGTTCAAGACAATACTTGGTTAAGTTAAGCTCACAAACCTTTGGAGGATGCTTCATGGGTGCGTGGCAATGTTTTAAAGCTTATCCAGGATATTCTTAGGGAATATAAAGATCGGGAAAGCAAAGGAAGCGAGAGACAAGAGGAAGTCAAGCACGAGGCTTCTACTAGCCGGCCCTAAGCGAGGGCCAAAGGAAGGATTAGGCTCGGATGGCTAAAGGTATTTAGACACCCTTTTTGCGTGAGAGGGCTGCTGCAATGTCAGAAGGGGATGCTATATGCCAGGGGCGTGTCTTGGGCTTTGGTCAAAGAGGGCTTTTGGGTCCAAAGAGGGCCTTTGGTCAAAAGAAGGACCAAAAGGCGTGCATGCTATATAGTAGCTTCGGGGGAGAGCTGGGGCAGGTATGTGTCATAGGCGAGGGGCTCGTGTGGTGAGATAGCGGCATCTCACCACCCAACCCCGAGCCCTCAGCTATGACACAGCTGCCCCAGAGCTCTCCCCCGAGCTACTATATAGCATGCACGCCCCCTTTGGTCCTTCTTTGGACCAAAGGCCCTCTTTGGACCCAAAAGCCCTCTTTGGACCAAAGGCCCAAAGACATGTCCTTGGCATATAGCAGTTCTGCAACAGAGGTCCCGAATATTCAAGACTTTAGGGCTTATATTATCAGAGGTAATTGTTTCTTTTTGCTATGTGTAGTTTAAGTTGACAGAATGAACTTCGCAATCCAAAACCAAGTCCTGACATCAAAACTCTCTTTGTTACAAATGCAGTCTTGTTTCTGCTTTCACAACTCCAAAGAAAGCTCTACATGGGTTGCTAAGCTTTGCAGATCTAAGGCGGCAGGTGACAGCAACCATAGTCTTCAGCTGTTCCGAATCTAGGAAATATTGCAAGTGGTGGCTATGGCTTACTCATGGAAGTCTTATGCCTTTAAGTTTACACATATCGCATCCAAATCCCAGGAGGTATATCAGATGAAAATAGTGTATCCTGGCCATGAAACGCCATACTCTGTATGTGAAAGTAGCCTTGCTTGCAAAGGCTTCAGATAGTAGGTATATGAAGCAAATTGAGTGGACGTTGCCATAGAGTAATTTTGACAGAGTATACTTACCACTCATGCAGCTATGCAAGCAGCATCTCGGCAAGCTCTTCCCTCCAACTTAGTGAAGCTTAACTATAATTGTTTTCTATGTTTAGTGCAATCATTTTTGCATGTTTAAATTTTGTTGCCTCAATTCATTTTTTCTTTCCTTGTATTTACTTGCTCTACTTACAGATGCCATTTTGGAGCATATATTATGAGCATCAAGGCTTCAGGACATGTATTTCTGTTACACAATTACACAATGCTTTTGTACCTTAAAATGCTATTTTTGGATATAAAGTTGAAAAAGGAGCCCTTCAACTTTGCATATCAAGTTGCAATGGGTATCAAGTTGCAATGACCATCGAACTTATCTTCATATGCTTACTTCATCAGACCTTCTTCAACTTATCTTCATATGCTTACTTCATCAGACCTTCTTCGGTCATATATGATTGCGAATTATCTCACATGGTGATACTGGATTGTATTTATTTACCAATTTCTCAAACATAAACTTGGGTATACTAGTTTTTCTTCACAGTGGTCTAAAGATGTATGTATAACGTAACCATAAGGGAATGAAGTGAAGGTGATTTACAAATTTGTCTCTTTATTTCTTTACAATTCTTGGTCCATATTTAGATATTAGGCTAAGGCATCTAAAGCATCTTACTTTGCCCTCAAAGTTTACCTATATTTGCATTTATTAGGGCCCGAAGGGCCCAAATTTTATTCTTAATATAACTACCATTAACATTAATTAGTATAATGTAATGTTTTTTGTTCGAGGCTCCGAAGGGGCCAAAATTGTTTTAGGCCTGACACAAACTATTACATTACACACTTCAAAATTAAATTCCCCCTTAAACCCCCTTTGGTTTGGGTGCTTATTCACACAGGGGGTGACGTAGGGCAGCGAGAGCCCCTAAAATTATGTTTCGCATGTACGAAATCAACACCATGTAGTATATTACCTCAAATCTTATAGTATTTTTCAAATCTTGTTATACAGTATAGCAAATTTTGTACATGCATACCCCACAAGCGAGGAACTTTATATGCGGTGTAGATTAAGGAATAAAGGGTGAATATGCCTATCCAACGACTCTCGATGCCCGGAGTCACTCCCGTGTGAACAAGCACCCAAACAAAGGGGGTTTAAGGGGAATTTAATTTTGAAGTGTGTATCTAACATTATATCTTGAGGGTTTTTTTTGTGATTTTATATGCTTTTTGGCATGGTTTTCATATGATTTCATGGGCGTATTGCATGAGGCATACTAATCAATTATATCTAGAGTGCACTCCCCATTTTATTATGCAATTCCATATCACCAATGGTTTACCCCATACCCTCCACAAATAAATAAATAAAATAAAAAAAAAACCAATGGCACGCAGGGCTCGAGAACCTGTACTTTAGGATTGTGTTGCTTAGGCTCTGTCCTTTGATTTCGAAGCAACAGAAACTCTGAGGCAAATCCGACTTCTTTTAATTCTCTGAATCTTCAAAGAGGAAGGAACAAGTCTGTCCTTTGATTTGAGCGGCCCGGAAGATCAGAAGTGAATCAGGCTTCTACTACTCCTCAGATTCTTGAGGTTAGCTTTAAGGGTTTTTTTTTCCACGGTGTCTCTCCCTTGTGCATGGCATCAGGGCAACAATATGCAGCATTCATGGTGTTTGTCTACTGGGATACAACCATGGAGAAAATTAGTGGCTATTAATAGCCAAATGACAATTTTTTAGGGGGTCTAGACAATTTTTGCGGCAAATCTTATGAAGGGAGATTTAAAAAAATAAAATAAAAGATAGCTATAGTTAAAACAAGTGCTCCATTATTTTTTTAGGATTAGCCAAACTATTTCCCCCCTTTTCTTCAGAGAAAAAGGGATTAGCCTTTCTTTCTATTACAATAGTTATATATTAAATCATTAATAGCCAAACGAAAATTATTTCTTATTACAGACTTTTACACGTCCCAACTACCATCATCAGTGATCGTATTTTTTCAAACTATGAATTTCTATTACATATACCACATATGCATCTTCAAAAAGGAATTGTACCTTTAGATGTCCGAGTTGGTTGCATAACATCTAAAGGGTTAGAGATAAGTGCAAATTGATCACAATATTTAGAAAGTGTCGTTGCATTGAATATAGTTCAGACTATGGATATGATAAGCTATGTTATGAGCTTTTTTTTTTTTTTTTTTTTTTTTTTTTGGCAAGCTATTTATATTTTATAAATAAATTTAAAAAAATTACAAAGACCCCTTAATGGGCAGATAAACTTGGAAGGCCAATAACTACCATACATCAAGGTATATGGTCAGGGATACCCATCGTCCACCTTAAGTGACCTTTTTACTCCTCTTCTCCCATGCAAGCCCATGAGGTAATAAAGTATTTCTAGAGCCTAGTTGCACTCAACTAAAAACACTTAACAACATCTTTGATCCCTCCCCTTTATTTCCAAAACAGCAGTACAAAAATATATCACTTCTAATAATCCCTCATGCACACCGGCCTTTTTGGGCATATAAAAAGCATCAAAGTAACACAAAGGATCCAAAACTCAAATAAGTTCATAAAGATTTAAGGCCTCCGTTGCTAATGTCCAACCACGACCCCAACCGCCAAGACTCTTTGCAAAACTTCGCAAAGGGCGTCTCCACATCCAACTCTAAGCAAACTGCAAAGGAACAAAGAAAACACGGCACGAGGACCCCAAACTTCGGCACAAAGGCCGCCACATCATTGGCATCTGAGGGGCCCACCACCATGGCGCAAAGGGCCCTCAACATCGACCCCACTTAAAACCCAACATTCAAGCCATAAGAGTTGCCCCAACAACAATGCTTGGCATGAGAGCCTCGACCATTGTACAAGATAACCATAAGATCGAGGAAGTCAAACACAGGCTAAACAACATAAAACAAAGATATTGACTATTAGAATACTTCAATGTCGCTTAAGGTAAGAACATAAGGCTAAAACTAAAAGGGGAGGGTGGGGCATCGACTACAAAGGGGAGGCTCAAAAGGCGGTGATGAAAATGAGAGGAATGCAACAAGGCTATAAATACTCCAAGGGGGCTCTCTCAAGTAGCCTCAAAAGCGGTTTTATCGCTAATCTCAAAAGCATGGATAAATAGCACTTCTAGAGCCTAGTTGCACTCAACTAAAACACCGCAACAACATGCTGAAAAAAAGGCGAGAAACAACAAGAAACTAAAGCCTAAAGAACTAAGGGTATAATATCACCACTTTCGGGAACCACCAAGGCAAAGAAAATGGCGGTGAAGGGAAGCAAGAGACGAGCACATCAAACAACCAAGAATATGAAAAAAGAATACTACGACACCACTGCAACTACGGAATGAGGAATCTAAGCAAAAAAGCAACGACGCGAAGGCTGACGTATCAAGACAAATAGCCTACAAGAGAAAGGGTTCGGTGCCACATTTAATGCAAGGAAAAGGGGCACGAGATTGAGAGCGAGAATTGAAAGCACGAGACAAAGGCGGATCAAACAACTAACACCACCATAAGAGGAGATGAGCGAAATGCTCTACTAACACATGTAAATGAGCAAAGAGCCAAGAGCAAGCGATCTACACATCGAGCTTAACAGGTTTAAAACCTCCATGGTCAATATACACACCCACAACCAACTCGTTCAAAGGTCCTACAAGATGCAGCAAGCCTAAGGGCATGAAATCTCAAGATATCGGATTATGCCTCTCGCGTGCCAACCAATTGTTGCAAAGGACAATCCTTAAAATGTAAGACTAAAGGAAAATCACGGTTAGTCGACAAAGGTAGAAACCACGAGACTCATTACCACGAAAACATGTGATAGAAAACATGCATAGAAGGAGAAAAACTAAAACCCAATGTGATGAAACTTCGACCTAGAAAAGGCAACTTGGGAATGGATTCAAGCATATATTCCCTAAAATGGAAGGGAGTATACCAAATAGACCATGACCAACTTCATTACAAGGGTCCTTCAAAGTCGCAATGCTAACATCTAATCCGAAGGCATATAATTAAAACTATAGACCAATCAACTTTGTAAAAGAAGGCTGGATGCCATTAAACTTTTCTGAGGAGGAGTAACTAAGCATAGCACAACGAGAAAATAAAGGGGTCAAGGGTCGGGGAGATGAAGAGCAAGAGACCAAAGTAGATCCAACAACTAACACCACTAACATAACCCTAAAGGAGAGATGAAAGAAGCATTAAACCTCCAAAAGGAATTCACATACAACATCCATTTGCAATCAATATAAAAAATGATACATAAAGATTTTAAGAGCACAAAACTACGCATAATAAAGCCATGAAATCGACAACCAAGCTCCAAACTTTGCAGGTCCCAAGACAAACAACTTCACAACAACATTGCACCACAGTAGAAACTAGATCATTGTAACTCAAAGCATACTCAAAACAACAAGCAGATCAAAATCTCCAACGTTGGAAATGTATGACCATGAGGAGGAGGTTTGAAAAGGCAAACCAAAATAAAATGCTGAAAAAATCGAAAGCTTAAACAAGCACACTTGCTAAAACACCCCCTCACCTTAAGCCGCGAGCTAGCATCCCCAACAATTTATGTACAATCTAAAGCACACAAGAAGCGCAAACTAAAGGAGAGAATAAGCTCCAACAAACCCACTCCTACAAAGGTCCTTTAATGCGAGCTTAATAACCTTGAACCTAAAGGCACTGAAGGATGAACCGGCTTGCTACTAAGTGAGCCATAAGTGGAAAGGTGAAAGGTTTCATTGGAAAACTGACTCCAGTAAATAAGCACCTCATGTTTACAAACTGGAACTCACTATGGGCCATATAGATGGGAGCAAATTGACATCTTTAGACTAGGCGAATGGTTAGCCACAAACCGCAATATAAGGGAAGCAACAAGAGAGGCAAAGTTCCATGTTTGGCAAGAATCATAAAATTCTAAAATACTGTCCAACATCAACAATACCATCTAGACAAAAAATTCCCTCAAGGTTAACCAATTGTGGACCACTTGCGAGGCGCAAAACACAATAGTATTATGTACCACAAGGGAATCCCTAAGACTAAATTCACTACTAGGCACAAGGCTTATATTGAGATTCTATAAGGCCATTAGATCATGAAACGCGTCAATGCAACCATGCAGGCACAAGGCTTATGATTGAGATTCTATAAGGCCATTAGATCATGAAACGCGTCAATGTAACCATGCAAAAGCTTACGTTAAATTAAACAACAACCCAACCAACACACATTCCCCAAGAAAATACCATCGAAGCATACGTCCTGCAACCAAACCCAAAACTATTGCAAAGGTTTTAACGGTGGAGTGACGCATGCTAGAATTATATTGGCAAGGACAAGTCAACAAAGATGCAAGTAACAAATGATCTAAAGCTCCAAAACTAGATAGGCAAATCAAGTGGGTTACACAAAAGCAAAAGGTTAGAATGAGCTAAAGACTAACATTATCCATACTGCTTAAAACAAGATCAAAGGTCAAGGACGATTTCTCAATATGAAGATAGTATATGGGTAAACAAGCCTAAAGGTGAAGCTTGATGGTGCATAAAAGATGCGCGATGTGATTTGTGAAGAGCAGAAAAAAGATGTGGCAGAAGTTACATCACTCTAATGAACAAGTATAGTTCAAGATACTAGGATTGCTAGCAATAAGCAAGGGCAAAAAATAGTTTTTCGGCTCGTAAAAAAGTATCAAGGATTCGATCCGATAAGCCTCAAGAGAACTTATAAAGTCAAAATACCTCGGGGCTAAGAGACCTCAAGTTTGTAAAGTCACCAATCCGACCAAAAAGTAAAAATACTTCAAAGCGAAGCTTCTCTTCCAGCGAATGTAGCGGGGGACATCTTTGCGCTTGGTTCAGTTCAAATAATTAATGAAGTCAAATGATTGTTGGCGCCTACAAGACTGGCTTTATAGAACCTTCATTGAATAGCCGGTTGAACCACCATCATTTGCTACAAGAACCTGCACTTGGCATTTCACAACAATAGGACAACAGCAATAAGACCTCGATGCACGTCCAACGATGCTGAACCGATCCAGCTCAGCCACAAAGATATTCCTTTGGACATCGTGGCATGAAATCTGTGCCCAAATGCTCATCTTTGCGAACTCTTGCATGTTACCTTTGGAAAAAGCGAGAAAGCAAAGGGAGGCTGGAAGGCTGCGGTTAGAAACATAAGGATCTTGCACGAGAATGCAAAACTTCTCCCACAAAATGAATTGAAGGCAATGCCGCGAGCGAAAACGACTAAGCGGTGGTAAGCTTATATAGCTCGGGTCTCAATAAAATTAGTTCATATCAAATTACATAAGTATAAATGTCAATCCAACCAAATAGATAAGGTCCACCACTATTCTACTTCCAGCCAGAATCTAGACTAGAAAGCAATAGGCAAAATAGACTAGAACAAGTAACGTTAAAGACTGTAGACAAACAAGACAACGTTCCATCTTCCTGAGAAAGAGCAGCATACTTGGCTACCTTACCTTATCTCGCGTACATAACGTCCTCTAAATATCACCTTAGGCTTCTGCTTTTGCCAGCGATGTCGTACTACTTTGACAATGCAGCAAACCAAATCAGGCAAATGACCAAATTCATAACCTGTTGTGAGCCACTAATCTATCTGCAGTAAGCAACATTTCTCTATACTTCAATGCATGAATAGACACCTACAGAGAGGTGCATACAAAGGCATGGGAATATGTTGCATAAAACTACGACTAACATGATCGATAGATTAAATAATGAACTCTGATAATTACAACAAGCAAGGCCAACTATTAAGTATATTGGAAAAACTAACAAAAATGAGAGGAGGAGTTGGAAGTGTAAGAACAGATGACGAAAAATCAAGAACAAAACTACGGGGTTAACACTTAGCTTCGTTTTGAACACATCTCTTGCAACTTTAAAAGGCAACCGACCACATATCGACAACTACAACTTAGTATCTTGAGCATTGGAGCATATAAACAGCAAATACTTCGGTGAGGTTGTAGCACCGCTGACACAGAAAGCTATGGATGTCACAAGATGAGAAAAATCAAAGCGGCTGGCATCCACAGTGAAAGTCGTGAGTCCAAAAAGATAGCAGGCAAGGATATTATGACAGGTGCAACACATATAAGCTATACCAATGGCAACCGACATGAACTGATCAAAGCTGGCTTATGCAAAGCATAGAACTAGGATCAAAGCTGGCTTATGCAAAGCATAGAAAATAGAGGAAAATAAACCGAAAGTTATCACCTGAGTAGATTGTGGAGTCCAGAAAGCTGCAAATCAGATATGTTGAAGACGTGATGCGACGAAGGAAGTCTTGAATATTGTGAGCAATCAAACCCCGCCTTTGCACGAAGCATGTGTCTTGAGACTCTTAAGCGGCTTGGATTCAAAACTCTTCAAAGAAAAGGACTTGCAACATGGCAAGAACGAATTGCATATAACTGGATTGAACACCTGTAGCAAGAGTACACTAAGTATGAAGAAAACTAGGCCTGTAGGTAAACTCAAACCCTGAATCCGTGAATCGTAAGTTGCACTAGCTCCTCAAAAATGGACTGGCTCTTGAATTAATCCATACACGAATCGTAAGTTGCACTAGCTCCTCAAAAATGGACTGGCTCCATACACTGGCGACAAGCATAATCCGGCTTCCAAACTGTAGCACCACAGCTCAAGGCAACACAACTCCAAACAGCTCGAAGAATCAAGCAAGGCCAATGTTCTTCTGAAATCCGAGATTTGAGCACCGATTACAACCCTTTGTGAGACTAAGCGGCTCAGGCGAACTATATCACCGCGAGCTTGGTGGCGTTACTTGACCGACCGACTAGGTGAAGGCTAGGGCTGAGTAGCTTGTGGACCACGGTCATGGCGACTGGCTAGCGGTGGGGATTCTGAACGTAGAATAAGCCCAAAGATGATCGTCCCCGACCCCAAACCGTTAATCGCCCGTCATCTATGCTTATATCTATGCTTATGAAGCAAGTGCCTTGGAGACTCTAAAATCGTCTGGAAGAAATCAAAGGGGCAAATAAAATGGTAGTAGCTCCACAAACCCTAAGCTCCGGGACCAAACGACCAACAAATTAAGCTTGAGATGAGATGAGTACAAAAAGCGGAGACTCAAAGCGGCTCGGAAAAGCGCCTAAGAAAATTACAAAGCGCCTACATGCGACTACAAAGGGAGGCTCAAAAGGCGGCTGATGAAAATGAGAGGAATGCAACAAGGCTATAAATACTCCAAGGGGCTCTCTCAACTAGCCTCAAGAAGCGGTTTATCTGCTAATCTCAAAGCCTTGGATAAATTGCACTTTCGTAGAAACCCTTTTACCTTGCCGATTTTGTCAAAATCCCTATCATAACCAGCTCCATGTTTTCTCACATGTTGTGAAATACCCATCAAGGCTATCTAGAAATTGAATGTTGCTATGATTCTCTTGTGATCTCGTCCCTTTGATCCATGGAGACATCACACGGTGCTTCGGACACTCCATAGTGCTATCACTATCATAGATCTGCTCACTTTTGATCTATTTGGGTGAGAATTAATGGCCATTTTAGATCATCGCATCTAGCTTCAAGATGGGCATAGCCCATGCCCAAAAAATCTGCTGATTTTTGTACAAAAAACATATGATTTACATCTTCCATTGCTGCACATCCTAAGGGACAATGCATGCGTAACTACTTTCCTTTCTAGTAATCGTGAGAGGTTTGAAATCCCCCCTTGCCAAGCCATCCATATAAAAACCTGAATTTTCTTTGAGCACCAAGAATCGGCATTTAACAAGATGAGGATCAAGTCTTCTGCCCGGACCCAATTTCCTTCCTGCCTTGAAGGGTCCCTTGCTAGAAGCTTTTTGGTAGACTAGGCTGACCACATGCGTGTCAATTGTTGATCCATTGTCATTCAGATTGCCCATTCTTGGGGGATCCTAGTTCTCTCGAGAAAACATCCACCTTCTTTAGAATAGACTCAAAGAGCTTCCTATTTCACGGGCTATGCCCGGTGATATCTTTTATTGAAGTCCATGCCTTCCATCTTTGCAAATCGTGATTCCAGAGATCATTGAGTCTAATCAGCCCCCTGCTCTCCCAATTTGAAGCAAGTCTAGGATGTATAAGGGCCAATGGCTGGTCATTTCTATCACTTAGTTTATTGTTCCAGAATATTGAATGCCCACCAGCTAAACAAGGAAGATCTCTCTGCCTAAAGATCTTGGTTACCTCTAACCACGAGGATAATAGATTTCTCATCATGGCTGATGTACATGTACCAATTTTAAACTGATAATATGCTGAGTTAAGTAGGCTGCATATGTATGGACGGTTTGCCTTTGCTTGGGTGGCATTTAGTTAAGGCATACCTTATAAACTGCATGGCAGGAGATATGCCTTTGTTCAAAGCTCTCCATACTTGTTTCGCTCCTAAGGCAATTGCTTGGTATCTTAGATCCTTTAATCCCAGACCTCCATCTCGTTTGTTCCTACATACCTGTCCATGCCAACTTAGGTGCTCCATTCCATAAAAAATTCCTGATAACTCTTTCCATTTGCTGATATACATACTTAGGACCAATAAGGATGCTAGAGATAGACATGAGAGGATCCCAATCTTGCATTGCATCTTGCTATCCTACCGGCTAGTGTGAGGGATTTAGGTGACCAAATGCTTGCTTTTTTCTTCAATTTGTCCAGTATAGGGTTCCACAAACCCTTGAGGCTCAGATCTGGAGTGAGAGGAATTCCCAAAAGTGTAAAGGCCTCCTTTTTTGACAATATTTTCATGTTTAGGCTTTGGAGAACCGGATCAACTGGCTCAGAGAAAGGCCAAATGATTGAGCACTTACGTGGTTCAACTCAATACCCGTAATCAAAAGAAATTCTTTATCATATCTCTGAAATTTTGGATGCTAAGATCATCATACCTTATGAATGCAAAAGTGTAAATGCGCAAATTGCATTAGAGGCAATTGCTCATTTGAATCACACGGAGGGATCAAGCCCTTTATGTGTCCTAATTGCTGATTTTTTCTTCATCATAGAGCCTAATAGATGTGCTACCATCAAAAATGAATCTGAGGAGCTAGTGGGCAGCCCTGCCGTACACCTCTTTTGAGCGGGAACATCTTGGTGGGACACCCATTTATGATGATTGATGCACTGCCAGCCCTTAAGAGACCTAGAATGACCTCTTGTGCTCCTCTTGCCATCTTGAGTTTGTCCAAAATTTTGATCAGCGTATCCCATCTGATAGTATCATATGCTCTTGCAAAATCTAACTTAAAAAGGACACATTTTTGCTTAGAAGTCTTAGCCCAATTCATACCTTCAACTGCTACAAGGTAGTTGTCATGTATAGAACGTCCAGGCAAGAAAGCTGACTGCTCTCGTCCTATAATTCTTCCAAGTGCATGTTTCGGCCTATTGGCTATTAGCTTTGCATATATCTTGTACACAGTATTTGTGAGAGCGATAGGGCGCCATTCATGAAATTTGGAAGCTCTATCTTTGGGATAAGCGTGATAAAACCTGTAGCAATTGATGGATGGAGAGATCTACTTGCCCAAGCATCTCGACCCTTTACCAAGAATTTCCGGGCCTAGAAGGTCCCAAAATTCTAGAAAAAACTCTGGACCCATCAGGTCCTGGTGACTTCTCTTTGGACATGGAAGAGATCGTTGTGAAGATCTCATTCATGGTAATATCACGCATAATGAGTTCATTCTCTTGTGATGAGAATTCCTCTTGTATTGTGTTTAAGGCATCTTCAAAGAGACCTTGTTATGCGAGTGGGAGGTGAGGCCCGATTCATCAAAGAGTTTACTAAATTTGTCCACAAAGTAGCTTTCAATCTGCTTTGGATCTTTCACGATACGCCCAAACTTCGTTGCATATTTGATTGATTCCATTTGATGCCAACCTAGAACCGGCCATCCTAAAAACATCTTAGAACTCTCTGATCAATTTCCCCATAGGTTCTAGTTTTAGGCGTATTCTTTGCTCCCTTGGCCTCTACCTCTTCAAGCGCCTTAATTTCATTTTCTAACTGTTCTTCCATTGCATGCGGTGTGCCATCTCTTGGATTATTCAACAACTCTTGCGAACCATTTTAATTCGCCACACAACCTTGCTTTGAATTTGTTTAAATCGGCTGACCCCACAGATCCCCACATTTTAATCAAACCTTTATCTCCTTGATTCTTTTGCTCCACCTTAGCATACTTGGCGGATGATGAGTCACGAGTCTAGAGTCGGATAAAAATATCTAAAGGCAAGACAAAACTCCTTTTTTTGTTGAAAGGCTGGTATTGAACTTAAAAGGTGTATTGGATTTAGAAGCTTGATTGACTTGCCTTTGAGCATCAAGATCTGCGGCAAGTGATCACGAAGATGTGTGTAAATTCGTAAAGCTTCCACATAACAACCCTCTAACAAATTCGCCCCTTTGTTTGCAATGTAAAATCGGTCCAGTAAGCAGTAGACTCTCTTCTCTCCTTTTTGCTTATTGCTCCATGAGTAAAGGTTGTTTGAGGGAGGGATCAGCCTTAGACCAGTGCTACTTAGCAAGTTTTCCCATTCTGTTTTCTCCTCCTTTGTTAGATTCCTGTTAAGGCCTACTTTTTGATCCCAACTGTCTGTCATGTTTAGGTCTCCACCCAAGATCCAGCTGATTGGAGGCTGCCCATTCATCCACAGTCTTAATTCTTTCCACATTTGTGCTCTCTCACTGGGAGAGTTGGAGGCATAAATGTTGATGACACCAATTAATACGGTGATTTGTTTCTTCTATTGTAATTGCTTGCCATCTACCAGAATTACTAATGTATGTGCTGCTAACCTTTATGTTCCTCCAGAGAGAAGCAAGATACCCCTCTTGGTGCCAGTTGCTTGAGAGCTAAGGGAGTTATACCCTCTGCCAATCCAATCTCCTAGCGAATTTGCTCCAAACTTGTCTAGTCTATGTTCTTGTATCAAGAGTAGATCTGCTCCCATCACCCTGATTGCAGTCAAGACCCTTGCTCTCTTGAGGGCTCCCCTGATCCCTCTTAAATTCCATGTAGCAATCTTCATGGAGGGGAAGAGAAGGATTCACACCAAGCCTGAATCAGGCTCCCTTTCCTCTGTTTGTGTGGTATTTTGTTGCCCTTGCTTTCAGAGCTGCAACCTAAACTCTCTTTCTCCTTAGCCAATGCCAGTTGCCTCAATCTTCTCCTCCTCCTTTTTGCTGCTCTAGAAGAACACGAGGGTAGCACAACCATTAGCTCCACCTCTTGTTCATCTCCTGGAATACCCACTTGTTCTGTATGAGTGGCTGTCACTTGTTTTTGAGTATGTTCCACCTCATCTTTGCACTCCAAGTCATTCTTTGTAATGCCATGTTGCTCCAAGGAGTTGGAAGACTGAGTTGGCCCAGCATTGATCGAGGGCCCTGATTGCATTTGCTCAAGTAGAGCAGCACACGTGGATGGTTCCTTCTCTTTGTCTTTATTCAAAACAGTTGAGGAGCTACCTTTATGGGTTTCATATGGCTCACTGAAATTATGGACCTGTAACTGCTCCCCTTTTGTTATGAGCTTATGTTAAAAGTTTTTTAATATTATTATATCTTCCTTGATTGTTGATTATTATTTGTAATTGTAGTACAATATATCTAAAACTATAGAATTTATGTTTTTTGCTTTGTTTAGTTAGAAAAAATAGTTAAGTGAAATTTTCTAGTACTTAATTCAAAAGTTTTACCAAGTCCAAATACATAATAATAATATTAACTTTAGCCAAATGTATATCATAAAATACTGTAAAATTTTGAAAAATAGCCAAACCATTTTCTATGAAAAAATATATAGTATGCTTAATTTTTTCCCTGAACACAACCATTATTTTTTGTGTTGATTTCGGATGATATAAAGCTATGAATAGAATAGAATAGAATAGTTTTTAACTCTACGAAGATATGGAAGATTCATGCTATTAGGTCGGGGATTCATGCATGAGGTTCAGTATGTTCTCTTCGACCTTGAATATGTTAAATCCGTTCCTCTGTTTAGGTCGATAACTCCGTTAATAAGCCACTGGATGATTCTTGTCAGGATGGAAGCATGAATATTCCGGGGTATTTTTAGTGGTGGCGTGGTATCGGTTAGCCACACATTCATATTTTTTCATAAATGGTTGGCTCGCCCGGTAGGATCGTTCATGCCGGCCAGAAGGGTAGTGGCGATTCAAAAACAATTTGTACATTTTACTCGTTTAGTAGCCAATTCGATATTTACTAAATCCGGCTAGGCGTAGAGTGTGGCCAATTCGATTTTTTATGCGTGGAAAAAACTTATCGAGGTAGCCAATTAGAATCTAAGGTAAATTTTAATGGGTAAGGGGTGGCCATATTACATCTCGACCACATGTCCATCTAAGAATCGCCACTTATAGTTGAGAATACTTTGGCGCACCTTAGGCATGACATGAGGCATGAAGCTTATCAAGATCGAGGGTCAAAATGGGTATCTTGTGTTCCTCATAAGGAGCGCAGTGTCCACAACAAAGCGAGTTCCTATATTAACCAACACAAATTTGCTCGTAGCCAATTTGTTAATGTAACAAAATAAAATTTCATAGTTCGCCCGGTTCGATTCGCCATCTTAGCAAGAAGGTGCAAAATATCGCCCGAGGCCAAACTTCGCCAAGTTATTTATTCTACATGGGCAGTAGCCAGTTGTTTCTGGCCCTATAAAAATATAGGGCGCTTAAAAAATACCCTGGAATATTCCTCTGTTTAATGCACAATATTTTGGCTAGGAGTCAAATTTGTAGGCTAAAAGGCGAAGAGACGGCTTGATTTGGAGCTTTATATAAGCGCCTCTCCATATGTTGATTTGAGCCGATAGGTGTAATGTATGCCTTATTGTGTTTTCGATCTTGAAAGATAAGATTTATAATCCTCGGTTTTATCAAGATGATGAGTCAAAGCGGACCAGCGCATATCGTTCGGGGTTTTCAGGCGCAAGAAGAAGTGATTTCACATCTTTTAGCGATGTGCCATATACTTTTTCTTACAAATGAGGATCAAGAATATGAAATCGCGGAGTTGGGGATCAAGCTCTAAGCGAGAGAAAAGGAGAATATTTTTCGGGCGGAGCGAGAGGTGCCTTGGCGCTCATATCCTTTGTATCATCGAATCAAGATCCTCCATAGCCGATAAGTTAAAAATTCCTACAAAGCGATTGAGTTGCCGCTAAGGTTATCGTTACTCACGGTTGCTAGAAAGATTAAAGCTTACAAAAAGAAAAGACAACTATGACATCTTTGTTTTCCTATTGTTTGCCCTTCTAGACCGTCGAAATGTTGTTAATCTGCTCAAGAACTGGAGGTATTTTTCTTCAGAACACGTTCTGCGATAGATTAAATCCCTGGTTTATGTTGTCGATCGATCAAGCAGATCTTTTTTTTTCTGTTTTCTAGCTACCAAGCAGTTTCAATATCTGATTTGAATAATCTTTTAGATTGCCTTTAAACGATGTGTTTCTGCTTTGAACTTGATTAAGGAATGTTATACTCGTCATCTCATTTTATTCAATGTGAGGATTGTGTTGAAGGTGAGAAGTCATCTGGAACGGTAGCCTTTGGATGTCCTGAATTGC
Source organism: Isoetes taiwanensis (assembly GCA_021234155.1). Classification (NCBI taxonomy): domain Eukaryota; kingdom Viridiplantae; phylum Streptophyta; class Lycopodiopsida; order Isoetales; family Isoetaceae; genus Isoetes; species Isoetes taiwanensis. Next base: position 82,517 of record JAJEKV010000795.1, read on the forward strand.
CTGCCTTTTTGTAATATATGGTAATGCAAAATCCTAGAAGATGCTTTTAAAGAAAATAAAGTTGTCTCAGGTGCAGAGATTTCATGAAATGCATGGTAATGCATTTGAGATAAATGCTTCACAAGCCCAAAGCATTATAGCCTCTCTAATGCCCCAGATGAAAGGTGAATCTATTTAACTATTTATGTAACGACTAACCTTCACATGATGAATACATGATACTTGTCATGTTGAAATAGGATATTTGATGAAATAGGATATTTGAATTTCATTGGGCGATTCTTAGCCAAGTTCAATGTTTTTATGTATCATATACATTTGCTATATGTGTTCTCGATATTTAATGGTGCAAATGCCTCTATGAGATTGTGGTGTTGAAATAAGATCTTTATATCCATGCATTTTCTACATATCCTTTGTTCTTTGTTCTTATTATTTGATGGTCAGATTCTGCAAAGCAAATCACCATATTCTTACAATTGTTTATATTTTTGGCACTTATGTACTTACATAAACAACCTCTATAGTGTATATTTCTTGGCACTTACACACTTACATAAACAGACTAATTGGCCCATAAAGTTTATCTATGTTTGCTTTAGTTAGGGCAGAAGGACCAAATTTTTTACAATATAACAATCAACACACAAGTACCATTAACATTATTAACACTAACCATTGCATTTAACACATTTAAAATAAAATCACCATTAAACCCCTTTGGTTTGGGTGCATATTCACCGCGGGGGGGTTACGTCTGGTGAGAGCCCCAAAAATATATTTACAATACATGTACAAAATTAACACCATTAAGTACATTCTCTCAAACTTTATAGTATTTTGCAAACCTTACTTAATATACAGTATACAAAAACTTGCACATGCATACCCCACAAACGAGGATCGCTATACACGGTCTAGATCTTGGAATAAAGGGCAAATATGCCCATTCGACAGCTCTCCTTGCCCGGAGTAACCCCCCGTGTGAATATGCACCCAAACCACTACAAATCGCTAAACTCCACTCCATATCAATTTGGAGTTATGTGTGAAATCTTAACCATAATTTTGCGTACGACCAACAAACAAATCAAACAAACATTTCTTTGGGTATTTTTAGATCCTTGCCTACTACTAACATGTAGCTAAAGCCCGGTCATAGAACATTATTGCAAAAATCACAACATACAAATTTACAAGACATGAATGGTATTCCCCTTTTCTTATACACGATCTAGCAAATCATTTGGTCATAGCTATGTAGGACTACTTTATTATAGAGGTCGTGCCAAATGAATGTCAACTTAAATTTTAAAGTTAAGCTATCTGAAAGCCAAACCTTCTCTCAATAGGTATTAGGTAGTATCATCGGCAACTTCCTACTTCAACCACACCATATACCTCTCAATATCTAATTTGTTTATCTTCTCTAAAATCACAATTCCATCCAACCAAATGTTTAGCATTGCCTTATACTTGTACCTCTGGCCAATAGAAAGCTTTTTGGATACTAGTTAATATAAGAACTATGATCGTAGTAATAGTAATTATTAAAGGCGATATAGTTTTCACGATATTTTGAATTAAATTTATAATAGAAACCACTCTTATACCGATTATCGTTATAATTATGAATGCGAGTTAATTTTTGGGAAATGAATGCAAGCTAATTTTTGGGAAACAAAAAGACAAACTGAACCTATTTAAATACAAGAGACATGAGATAGTTCCTATAATCTAAAATTCTTTGGATTGAGCAGGAGGAAAGTTCATTAAGAAGTATCCAACATTATTTGGGCACTATAACATATCTTATATTACAAAGAAATTTATCAGCGGCCAAGGCCGCATGAACATTCTCTTTGTCAAATTGTGCAAGTTCAAAATAATGTGAGCGTCAAGCTTGGTCTCGATTCAAGTCTTCTAAAACTTGAACCGGTATCAACTATAAATATGAAGGATTTTCCAAAAAAATTAGAAGCTTGGTGGCAAAGGGAACTAATTAATGCAGCCTTACCCGATTAGCGACCATCGATGTGAAGGTTCCACAATCAAAGAGCCTCAATCCTTTATTACATATGCACGAAGCACCTATAAATAGTCCATTTATTTGGATAGGTCCATGATGTTGAAGGTCATAAATGAGTAAAAATGTAAGGTTATTAATGTTAAGATCTTGTGTGGCGTGATTAACAAAAAAAAAAATAAAAATCATGGGGAACAAAGCAAGCGCATGTGGAGTTTAAACATCGGTGGATTTGAAAGTTCACGGTAAATGCAAAAATAACATTGGCCAAAAATTTCCAAACCAAGATATACGTGCTCTTTTATAGTTGGCATGAATAAGTGAGCATGAATAATTGAAGTGGCAAAGGATTCGAAGATGCACCCCTCGTGAGAAATAAAAATAGTAATATTCCATGGCCTCTTAAAAAAAAAATAGAAAAGCAAATGCAAATAAGAAATTGCCTTATCATGTAGCAATATTTGGGCTTGGCATCGTTGGGCTTGTGTGAGACGTTGGGCTTGGGTGAGATGCCAACATTTTTAACACATCAATTGAAGACCAATGTGCAAGAAATTTGTTGGCCTATTTTTGTTGGCTCTCTTAGTCATGCTTCAATTTGTTAGATATTAATTTTTGTTTTGACATTCTATTTTCAATGGTAGTTCTTTTTCTAAGATTTGTATTTGTTGCAATGCTCGGCATGTTTTTATATTTTCAGGTAGACACAATAAGAACATGACTTTAACATTTAAGTGGACAAGGGTAACATTTTAGTACAATACAAAAAAGAACCCATTGAATCTCAACAAGTCGGGAGGACAAACCTGTACCTTGTACATGCACATCACTTCTTGAGTTAGCTGTTCGGAGTTCTGGTGGAGCCTGTTTCTTGAGCGAGGATTTTTGTAAATTCTTCTTTGCATGGAGCATCAGATTTGTCTGATTTTTTCCTTCTCCTTTTTGCAGGTTTGTCACCCACTTTCTTTCATAGGTTTATCAATATTAGTCCATATACATCCTGTAATTCGATGCGGTCGATTCGAAATCAGGTAAGGTATTTCAAAATATGCATCTACTATCATTGTAGATCCTTTTGTTACCTTTCAAGAGATCTTCCTATAAATAAAAAGCCTTGAAGAGGCATCTCAGAATACCGCTCTATAGAAGTCAGAATCTTGGCTCTATAGTAGCGATTAAATGATGGTGCAGTTAATGCTTCACAAGATTCCATGCATTCCTTCACAACATTCAAAACATAGCAAGATGTGAACCAGGAAAAAGGCGTGCAAGATGTGAACCAAGGAAAAAGACGTGCATTTTCTGCCTACCGCATATACTTTGCATCCGGACAAAGTTCAAATGTTGCTACTTCCTCTTAGAGGAAACCAAAAACAAATGGAAAGTACTAAATAAACCTTATCTCAATGTTGTAGCTAGTTTGGTGGGAAGAAGGATTTTCTATCAGAAACTCATTTCAATCCATTGTGCTCAATTGCAAACCTGCATGTCCTCTACAGGTTGAAAAGCTCTGCTCTTTGGTTGCTCTAGCTTCTCATTATGCCATGTTTTTTAAACCATTTATGCTAAGCATTTGGAAAATATATACCTAAGCGCCATTTTGTACACCCTCTAATCATCTTTCTGATATATGTTCTTGCACAGAGAATAGAGCTTTATTCTAGGAATTATGGCCATATTTCTACTCTTCTACTTGATTTTGTAAAACTGTGGCAGCAAAGACAATCCCTGATCATATTTCTACTACTTGACTGTAAAATTGTGGCAGCAAAGACAATCCCTGATTTGGCAATGTTTTTGACACATTTATGCTAGGAATTCGAAGAATGGATGCCTAGCATCAAATGTAACCTTCAGCGACCTTTCTGGCGACCTTTCGTGCCAGATGTTCTTGCGGAAACAAAGCTTTGTTTTGGAAGTTATGGCCATGTTTCTAGATGACTATAAAATTGTGGCAACAAACATATTACTTGATGGGACTTACTTTTGGGACTTGACGGATGATAATATGAACATATGTAAACTAGAATATATTTCAACTTATATCCACTTATGATTTACGGCACTAAATGTCGGATGGCCTACCTTAGCCAGTAGCTCCATAGCTGCCCGGCTTTTGGACCTGCATGCCCTCCGAAGTTTCTCATTGTGCTTTGGCCCATTTATGCTAAGCATTTGGAAAATATTCACCTAGCATCATTTCTGGACCTTCAATGATCTTTTCGATTGTTCTTGCATAGAGAATAGAACTTTCCTTTAGGAGGTATGGCAATATTTCTACCGTCGCGGCAAAGATGATGTCTGTTTTGGCACTGTTTTGGCCCATTTATGCTAGGAATTTGGAAATGGATGCCTAGCATCAATTATAGAACTTTTCAATGATCTTTCCAATGGACGTTCTTGCGAAAAACAGAGGATTGGTTCTAAGAGTTATGGCAATATTTCTGCTACTTTGTAAAACTGTGGCAGCAAGGACATTCCCCAACTTGCAATGTTTTTTGCACATTTGTGCTAGAATTAAGAGAATGGACGCCTAGCATCAATTGTAGATCTTCCAGCGACCTTTTCAGATGTTCTTGCCGAAACAAAAAGCTTCGTCTTAGGAGTTATGGCCAGCATGTTTTAGATGACTATAAAATTGTGGCAGCAAACGTATTACTTGATGGGGTGAAAACCAAGTGCTGGATGGTCTATGAAAAAATTGGAACTTATATCACTTTTAGTGCAGTAAAAGCAAGAACTCAAGACAAAAGCTTTAATTCAAGCTCAAGTCTTCCATGAAGTCAATATATGCACATAGATAATTGGTCAATAACTTCTTCATCAACTCAAGTCAGGTCAAATAGATGAAAATGGCTTACCTTTTACAGTCACGCAGACCTTGACATCATCAAATTTCATCCATTCACCCAGATTTCATCCATTCCGGCGCTAATTCAGCGTGGGACTGGTGCCCATTAACGTCAAGCAAACCAAGCTTCTCTGGGCCATGAAAAAATTTTACTGAATTTGTGCTCACTTATGGATTCAAAATAGATGAATGTGGCATGCACTAAAACCTTATTGTAATCCACACAAGGATAATTTTAGAACTTTCTCACCATGAGATGTAAAAACATAGCAGCAAATCATCTAGCCACTAGCAGAATAAGAATGCCAATAAATCATCACCATCGAGCTTCAATCCTAGGAGATCGTTCTGTGCTAATTTATCAAGAATATGATAGCAAACTAGTGTAATATCTGGCGTTCTCATCATCAAATTTAGATGGTCTGGAGGTTCTTCACTAGTATCTTTCACACGATCGTGCAACAAAGGCATACATACATGGCCATTCTAACATGAGGGAAGGATATAGGCCTTAAATTAGCGGGACTGTCTAAAACTAGTTGAGAGTAATTTGAGCTCATACCAATGTTCCTGTTCAGATGTAGCAGATGACAAAGAACACACTGCAAAGACAAAAGGCACATCAGTATTTACTAGCATCTAAAAAGTAATATGAAGGTGATAAAGAACCAAAAAATAGCACGAAAAAAACCAGCGTCGGGTTTGCAAAGCCTTCAAGCCCGGTGCGGTTGCCATCGCCATAGCCAAAAGAGCTTCCATGGGAAAACATACACGCCAAGGCCGAGCTGCAAATCGAAGGCAAAGTATGAGCATTGCCATGGGAAAACCTGAGCCAAAGGCATAACTGGGTCAGTCTACCACCAACCGAGCTCTGTAAATCGAGCCTTAGTTGCTGAATTCGGTCTTGCCTCGATTCGGACCAACCCATGCTACTGCTTTGTTCCCAAAAGATAGGCTTATTCTAGCCTGGAGCCAAAGATCAAAACCCCAATGTCAATCCGACCTCTGGAGTCTTAATCGTTCGTGTAATTCAAAACCTTGCTCTTCAAAGTCCAGCACCCTATCTTTGGAGGCAAATCGAGGCGGACCAAGGACTCCTTTTTTTTTTTCATTTATTCTATTTTTTTTTAAAAGACCGTGTCTCTCGAGGTTTAAAGGCCGTGTCTCTCTGGAATTTTTCTGGAGAAAAAATATTAGCATCAAACAAAAATGAATCTTGTCTTATATATGTTAAGATAATGTTTAGTCACGAGTAATGGACCCACGCCCTAAAATAGGCGCCCAGATTTTGAGTTAATAGTTTATGGTTCGAGATGCCTCTGGTTTTTTTTACGCCGGACTAATGGCCAGGCTTCCAATGAGTTCTCTAACACCGACTATATATAGCTATCGAGCTTGTGATTTAGGGGGCTCACATGACTCAGAGCCCTACACCCAAACCCCGGCACCTCAACATGGCTTTGGGCTTTCTTGACATCTCTTCAAAGTTTCCTTTTACAAAATTTATCTCTAGCTTGGCAAAACTTATAAAGATCCCTCAATGTACACTAAATATTTTGAAGGATAATGGGTCGTGTGCATTAAAGGCGGTCACAATGGAAGAAGGATCAGAAAACTAGCGACAATGGCAAGTAAGCGGTTTCTCTCCATTTTCTCTCTTGGCGCATGAGAATCGGAGTATAAAGATGCCGCATTTTTTGTTGGTAGGTTTTATTGCCTTGACAGCGGGGTTAACATAATCGCATGATACCTTTGAACCACGGGACTCACGGTCTCGCATCATCTTAGGAGCATTGAACAACATAGCCTTAGGATTGGTTGGTTCTCATTACGACATCTGTAAATATCCTGTCTTTGTAGGAGTGCGAAATAAGGAGAATGGAGCTTGAATGAGCAAAATTGACATGATCGACTTGATCTCTCAAATTTGTATTTGAGCCACAAGTCTTATAATGGGCTCTAGGATTACTCTAGAGATTGCGACAAAGCAAATATCAGTCTATTCTTTGAAAGCAATATCTTTATAAAACAAAATAGTATTTATTTCTGTGGCATTCCCCTTACTTTTGTTGTTGCGGAACCTATTGTTGCCGATTCTTTGTTGGACAATCATTTTGAGAATGATGAAAAGCATTATAGATTGTTGTGAGGTTTATGAGTAACATAGTCCATTGAGCAGTTGGTAGAATGTTGCCAAGCCATATTGATTTATAAATTCTTGGATGACTTCCTGGTTAAATTGCCATTAAGTGGCATTTTTATTCATGAAAAACATCATGAGAGACATAATCACCACGGCTCTCGATATGTTGGTCCTCTCTTGCAATCTTACAAGGTATGCTTGCTCTTATTTATTTCTCTTTAAGAAAGAAGAAGCGAGAAAGATTATAATGAAGAGAAGACAGCGTGAATCTAACTCTATTATCAT
>JAJEKV010000796.1:0-89687 GCA_021234155.1 Isoetes taiwanensis
AAATATTGTGTTTATTAAAAATACATAGTATAGTATAGTGTGTGCTAATACTAATGTGTGCTAGTATAAAATGCTAATGTGTGCTAATACTAATGTGTACCTAATGTATAAAAATGCTAATGTGTGCTAATACTAATTGTGGTAGTATAAAGTACTAATTGTGTGCTAATTGTGGTAGTATAAAGTACTAATGTGTGCTAATTAAGGTGTGCTAATTCTCCGTTTGGGTTTTCTTTCTCGACTCGCAAGTCCAGGAAAGGCCTTCGGAACCCTAAAACCTCGCGTTTTTCATGAGTCGCTTCTTCCCACTCGGGCGAGTCGAGAAAGGCCTTCCCCACCCCCTAAAACCCTCGTGGTTTTCTTGAGTCGCTTTCCGACCGCGAGTCGAAAGGCCTTCACCCCCTAAAACCCGCTGCTTTTTTGAGTCGCTTCTTCCGACTCCGCGAACGAGAAAGGCCTTTCTCCGACCCTAAAACCTCAAGGTTTTTGAGTCGCTTTTCCCTTCCATGAGTCGAAAGGCCTTTCTCACCCCCTAAAACCCGCGTTTTTGCTGCCGTTCTCGACTCGCGAGTCGAAAGGCCTTCGACCCCTAAAACCTGCTGCTGCTTGAGTTGCCTTCCCACCGCGAGTCGAGAAAGGCCTTCACCCCAAAACCCGCTTTTGTTTTGAGTCGCTTTTCGACTCAAGCGAATGTAGAAAGGCCTTCTCGACCCTCTAAAACCCTGTTTTTCGTTGAGTCGCCTTTCTCGACTCGAAAGCTCAGAAAGGCTCAGCCCCAGATTTTCCAAAAATGGCCCTAAGAACTCGCGGTTTTATGTTATTTTTTGTCTCAGAGTATCACTTGACTAACTCCGAGATTTTGCCCTTACCCTTATCTATCTCACCGATAGTACATGCTTGTGGGAGCAACGAAAAGACCAACGGCATTGGAAGAAAGATGCCGGTGAAGAGGGTGGTGACATCGCTTGGACATACAAGCACGCGGCCTATGAAGGAACCTCATACAAAGTTCTATCGCCCTGTGAAGTTGCCCGCTGATTTGGACAGAGCTCCACGCACCATTTGCACTAGGTGGTTCATGTGTGAAGAGGGTGTAATCATTGTGATAATACGCACCACTCATGGTCTCTTCATCCAATCGTAGAATATATATTGTAATGAGCCCATTTGTAAAATATAAGGTATCTCAAAACTAGTATTTTTTGGTGATTAAGTAAACAATTTGTTTAATTTTTGTTGGAATTTGTAATCTCTTGTCTACCCACCTAAGAAAAATAGAACCAAAATGTCTTGGTAAAGGAATTCACCCTCACGCGAAAAACTCTTATTTTGAATGACAAATAAGCCCCAAAGCAGGACTCGACTGAGCATCCGGTGAAAAACTCGGGAGAAAGTTTGGATGCACAAAAGAATGCACAAAATTCAATTAAGACGTTTGGGTGGGGTGCTCCTTTTTGTGTAAAATAACAGGGTTCCGAAAAAAAGTGGGAATGGAATGAGTCCCACTTTAATTAAATACGACTTATACGCGTTTATACGGTTGGGCGCCGCTTCGATTATATGCGTTTCAAATCAAATTTAAAGATGCCAAAACCCGAGCGGCGCCCGAGTTGAGTTTTGACCTGCTTGCTCGCCCTGTTGCGGCCGGATGACGATGCCCCTAGGATTTGGACCACGCCCGACACGTTGGACCAAAAATCTCTTCAATCCGAGCTACCTGGAGAAAGTTATGGTGCTTACAAAACTCGAATCTCTAGCTCCACCTTCTGACCTTAACCATTCTACTATAGAACACTCTCCTACACACTAGGTCATTTCCCCCACAACTAGGCCAACTAACATGCTAGCTACAGAGTTTGACGTCTTTAACCTAAAAGAAAGTACCGTCAACTAACGAGTTAGGCTATGGCTAGTGCAATGATTTTGCTCCACCAAAACCATGCTCTGATACCACTGTGACGCTCCCAGAATCTATACGATGCTCCCATCGTACAAATACAGGAATTCCCCTCCCATGGCGATTACATCACCATGGCAAGGCCCTCCATCATACTCGGACCACTTGGGATGGCCAAGTGTCCCAGGCGAGGAACACGAAGGTGTCATTTGTCCCATGTCCTCTATGGAAAATCCTATATAGCAGAAGCATACGTACACGTTAGCATACAACAATCATGCTAAAATATTATACCACCCAGGGTGGTCCATCCATCATCATCCATCAAAAGACAGTACAACTATAATAATATAAGCTAAACACCATGACAAGGCACTACCCGTGCCTCGGACTCAAGGGGTCAACTGGACGGTCGTGGTCTCAAGATACCAAATGATCGGAAGTATAACATGGCGCTATTGGCATAAGACAATGGCTAGGGTAGTCCACTCCATCCATCCTCCTATGCACACACTTTGCGTGATAGGGTCAATCATGCTATGATGTGCTTGTAGTCCCTCCGTAGACGCTAATCCCATGGAACTACTCGGGTTAAATCTTCGGGCCCGATGAGGCGTGCTCTGAGGCGCCCCTTCCCCGGAGCATGACGGATCCCCTGGTGTACTTTAGAGAACACGTGCCCCTCGGTGACCCTCGCGATCCGCATCTCGACTTACTCCCCTAAATCTAAAGACCGCTCACCAGCCCGCTCGAGTCCAGATCATTCATATAGGCACGCCTCCGGGACCCGTGGAGTGTCGACCCAAACCCCATATACGCTGACCAACTATAAGCCTTAGCACATTGTAGGAGTCCTCAGAGTCAGCTTAGGGCAAGACCCCACCCCCGATTCACCATCATACTTGTTATCTGGTGCTGAACCACCTCATAGCATCCTCAGCCTGATTGGCTCTTGTGCATAGGCTGCAGTTATTGGGTATTAAGGGGTCTAGCTAGAGACATCTCTACTGCTAAGAAGCTTTTAGGTCTCTACCCTTCCCTTAATTCTCAACACACGGAAGAAGCAGAAAGAAAGAATATAAACACCATCTAAGTATCCAGAACAACATACAAAAGAGAATTTAATCATTCCATCTATTCAAAGAAGTGTCAGCAGAAATAGAAGCTATCTAAAGACTAACCAGTCTCTTGGCTGGAGCCGTTGTCACGGAAGGCTTCCATAGTTTGCGGACGTTGGCAAGTACTGGCAAAGGTGGCTAAAGCTGGTAGTTGCTGCTCCTCCTCACTCTCCAATTCGAATTTGGGTTGAAATAGGGGGTAGGGCCCCCTATTTCTCCAACTAAAATAGCAAGTCCCCCTGGCCAATCGATTTGGGCCAGATGGCACCCCCTCATTGGTGATATTTAATTAATTAGATCCAATAAGGCTAATGAGGTTAATTATGCCAATAAAATCCATAATTATCCATTGGTTTTATTAGCATAGCTAATAAAATCCATTTTAGGTGAACCCCACTTGGGCCCCTAGGCCTAGCTACATGCATGCATACGTATACCATATAAATACCTGGAACGTCACAAACAACAGACTAGAAAGCATTCATTCGGTACTAAACTGTGCAAAATCGAGTGTAGGTTAAAGAGTCAAGCTAAATAGGCAATCCCTTTTTATAAGCGAAATGTAAACCATATAATCACTCTTCAATAATTCTAAGCTATAAGTTGTAAATCACCATTCCTGGTTTTTCTCAAACGAACATTCTAAAACATATAATGGTATTAGGGGAGTGGTTTTTGCTTTAGAGCCATGTCTTTAATTATAGTATTTTCAAGTACCTACAATTTCTTCAAGGTTGACAGATTGTTAAGTCTTTTGGAAGAAAGATTCAAGCAACGTTCTAAGCTCTGAATTTCAAAATTAGCCTCCAAATTTAAAGATCATTTTGCTTATATAAAGGGGAAGTGTGGGTTGCTAATTTGAAGTCTTCAAAAAAGCACTAGACGATGAATCAATAATAACTAGAAAAACTTGCTTGCTGTGAGAAAAGGTAAGATATACAACTATACAAATGGTGAAGTAAAATATAGTAAACGTTAAAAAATGCTTAGGATTCTTTTTCTTCAGTTAGCCTTAAAGCTAGAACTCATTGGATTTTAAGTAAGATTGAGATATACTGATCCCCTCTCAGTCTTCTTAAAAATTCAATGAGTTTTAGCTTTATCCTTCATCAATAAGCATTCTATCAAGCAAGTTTTGTGCTAATATGCTTGGGACTTTGATGTGGACTAATCATACCAACAGGCAAGAACTCTCATTGATTTCACATATTGCAGGGTTCTCATCCGATGTTCACTAACTTATATTCTTTGCTTGAAGGTGGAGCTAGGGTGTTGGAGCACTTTGAAATTAATGTTTATATTCTAGATAGCCTTCATGAATGGGATGTGCCACGGAATTTCGAAGGGATGATTGTGCATTTTTCTAACAGGTTTACTTATGCCTTTGTCACAGACAATGGGCATGCTTTGAAGCAAAACTGGTATCCATCTAGAGCAAATTACTCTTTATTCAAAAAGAAACTACTCGTTTTATTGTATAGGATTCTGATTTCTTTAGGTTGTTTATTATGCAGGTTCATAGTAGACGAGTGATGGACGCATGTGTTTGCCCATTTGCTCCCCGAAGTCAGCAATCCGGATTTGCTTCTGGAGTCATCTGCACATATACTTCTTGATGCAAAAACCCTTTTTGAAGACAAAGAAGGCATGACGCTGCAGCGAAACTAAGCAGGATAATCGATTCAAAATGGCATAACACCCTAGGGATTTCTTTTCGCTCTGTTCCGGCAAAGCTCCCCATGGCCAGAATGTTCAGAATAGGCAGCGAAAAGAATGTTCAGAATGTATATGGTCTATTTGCACTTGTTTGGGGTTTGAACATGCTCTGCACAAATCTTAAGAGCAAAAATTACATCTGTTATAATAAGTGGTTTGAACGGTTGAGTGACAGAAATTTCCCGCAAATAGGTGGTAAAAGTTGTTGACTCTAGATGTCCTCAAGCTCAAATTAAGCATCCCATGTTCTCCAATATCATAAGCTTTGAAACCGATGTGTTTATATGAAGATGGGAAGGAAGGGAGAACTCACAATTACATGGCATTGATCTACAATGCAAAAATGCTCATTATCATGGTGAGAGAGTCAGACAAAGGGCTACACCGTGTTCATATAGGAAGATGGAAAGGAAAGGGCAACCCCTATTGGGTTTCATTGTGCTCGATATAGGATATGCATCTTAAGTTTTTTTTTTGTTCCCTTCAAAGATCTCGTTTTGATCTAAGCTGGCTAGGCCTTCATCTCTTCATTTATTCGATTCGTACAATAAGAACCCATCTTTATTCATTCCTTTCAAAGTTATCAACCGTTGAAGGCCTACCAAGTTGGCCATGCAACTATTGAGCATATCTATTTTGGACTTTGAAGATGCATAAGGGTAAGCATTTGCTAGTGTAGCCTATTACAATAGTCAATAGAACAATAGCTAGAACAATAGCCACTATGCTAGATGGGAAGGCCCATTGATAAGAAGTCAAATGAAAGACTCAGACCCTTACAAATATATTAAAACTTCTCATGTTGATGACTGGAGGACCCTTGATAAAAAACCAAATGCAAGTTTGTGCCTCTATATATCATAACTTCTTCATGTATGGTTATCGAAGGATCAGATAAAAGATGAAATGGAATGGTTCATGCCTCTACGAATATATCAAACCTTCTGATGTACGTCACCCAGTGGGGGCTAGGCAACAACCAACCTAAAATACCAACCAGGATTTCCACACTGTTATGAGTAGGGTCATTGACTTCTTTGATAGTTTTGCAACTAGAGACACTAGTAAAGATAACCCTTGTTTGTCACGGTTTTTGTCACGCAAAATACACTATATTATTATATTATTAGCATCGTGACAAATAACTTTTCTCACTCGTGACAAACATGAAACCATTTGTCACGCGTGATATTTAAATAATTTTGTCACTCGTGACAAATATATGTTTGTCACGCGTGATGATAAAACGTAAACTTTTGTCACGTCTGCCAATTTTACTTTTGTACGCATGACAAACTGATATTTAATAATATTTATTTATTTGGTTTTTTTTCTACGTAATGTCTTTTATAATTTATTAATATTATTATATATAAGTTTTGCCACCCATGGCAAATTATGTTTGGAAAAAATAAAAAAGCTTGGAGCAGCTAGTATTGATGGTCCCTGATTGGTTGCAAATTGGCACATAAACATGAATTGAAATTGATATATATATAAATTATATAAAGTACATACGCAAGTATACAAAATATAAGTATGCAAAGTCTATTAATATGCACAACTACCACTGCCTCCATCCCTGTCATCATAGCATCGAGACATGTCGTCTCCCTCTACTCCATGTCCCTGAAAAAACATTGCTAGCTTCCCCTGTTTTATTGCTCCAATGGTCCCAAAAGCCTTCAAGATGCTTAGAAACACGACTTTATCTAGATCTAGATCTTCATGATGCATTTGATCAACAAGGTCTAGCGCCATAAAACCATCACTCTTTTGTGTATACCCTTCTATCATTGAACCCCATGACACCACAGTTTGATTAGGTAGTCCATCAAATACTTTTCGTGCATCCTCTAATAGTCCACATTTGGCATACATATTAACAAGGGCACTTCCAAGCCCCACATCTGACTCTAGCCCACTTTCAATGACCTGAGAATGCATCAGCATTCCATGCTCTATGGCACCTATGCTAGCCACATGCTTTTATAGTGCTTAAAAGAGTGATCTTATCCATCTTTATGCCTTCCTTTTGCATTTTCTCAAAGCAATCTAATGCAAGAGACTCATGCCCATGTCCAGTATATTCTGATAAAACTACAGTTTGTTTTGGCAATGCATCAAACACATCCCTCGCTTCCTCTAAACTTTCATACCTTGCATACATAACAACCAGAAAATTCCCAATGATTTTGGAGTCCAATTTGCCGAACTATACCATGTACTAATCTTTCCTGCTGTAAGGCTCCCACTCTAGCACATGCTTTCAATGTGCTTGACATTGCGGACTTATCTGGTCTTATACTTCATCTATCATTTCGTTATAAAGTCCTAAAGCAGGAAGACTACACCCATGCTGAGCACATCTGTCCAATCATTGCACCCCACACCATGATCATTACCATAAAGAAGATTATGGAGGCCTTTGCAATCACCATCATATCAGATATGCTATTTGTCTGCTGATCTCATTAAAAGAGCAGGCTGCCTGTGAGAAAACATTGATAAAACTTAAGAGAGATGAACTTGCAAGTAACTTCCAAAGCACCAGGGTGTCTACATTCTTATGAAGAAAATGAACTGGTAGTGAATCTAAAATAAGAGCAATAAATGAAATCCAGCTGATTATTAGTATAGATTAAGTAAATCAATTTCTTACTACACCTAACTGACTTGTATGCACATATAGCCTCCTTTATATCCACATGAACATTTCTGCTTAGAAAACATATTCGTGACAAGCTTTATGGAACACTTATTGACATAAGAGAATAAGTCATAAGACTTAACATAAAATATGACGCCTGTATTTGCAAGATGAAGAATCTGAAGCACGCTACTGCCAAACCTCCGTATTACCACAAGAAAGAGAAACATGTGTAGTACGACCAAATTAATAACGCGGGCAAGTGAAATGAATGCAAAGCTATGCATTGTCTCCTTTGACATTATTAAGCTTGTCTTGCCTTGTCATTAACCATGCAACCAAGCTTCACAGGAATTTTGAGTAAAAAAACATGATAAACAGAAAGTGCTCCTTGCATAGCATTGTATTTCGCTTGTCCACTATTGCAAAGCCCCGAGTGAAACTTGAGGATGTCCCATTATGTGAGTTTCAATTGTGAATGAAAACAGAGGGAAGTAAATGCAAGCTCCCCCAAGCAATACGAGTTGCTGATGTCTATCTCTTCCAAGCCTGTTATTGAAGAGCAATCATAATGAGAGCTAGCTATGCTCTACTTTTGAAGTCTATATGGCTATTCCCTATGACTAACTCAGAATTAAAGGAATAAAAGAGTGGACATCCATAAAACATTGGACTCAGACCTTTGCAGCCAGAAAGAAGATGGAAATTCTAGGATGCCAAACTTATGGTGCTCAATATCTAATGAATTTAAAGGAATACCTCTTTTGCTTCAAATATAGCGCACTGCTAAACATAGTTTTAGAGAATTAGCTGCCTTGCTATGGTCTTACTTTTGTGCAATTCAGAATAAATGGAAAATAGGAGTCGAGCATTGTGCTTGAGCCATTTATTCTAGATTAGAACAAAAGTGTTATGCCAAGCTACTTTGCAACAGAACACTTTTTATTGATGCAAAGAAAATTGTAGTACAGAATAATGCTCCTTCTAGGCCCTCTCAAGTTGTTTAGCTACAGCAATAATATCAAAAACTTTAATATCATGAAGCCTGGAGACAGATGCTTTCAAAATCGAGCACTAATGGTTGGCCATGTGCAAAATCAGGTCAACAACAAAGTGGTTGTAGACACAGCCATAAATTAGGGGCTGTGGAATTGGCAATACGTAAGTGTGATATATTACATATATGTATCCTCACACATTATCGTAACAAGAAGCCAGCTTGACGAAGTCGTGTGATATATTACATATATGTATCCTCACACATTATCGTAACAAGAAGCCAGCTTGACGAAGTCGTGTGATATATTACATATATGTATCCTCACACATTATCGTAACAAGAAGCCAGCTTGACGAAGTCGTTGTTGAGAGGAATACCAGTCCTTGCATAAAAAATGGTTGACCTGATTGCAAGCCGATTCAAATAAAGTTGCATTCAAGTAGACACCGATTTTAGATTGATAATTACCTGCTGTCAGTAATAAAATTAGTAAAAACCAGATCATCTTCAGTGTAAGAGCAAAGGAACAGAGCGCGTCAAGAAACAGGGGATTGCTTTGAGCCGGATTTGGATCTTTGGGCAGCAGAATCAAGAAATATCTTATTGAGCCCAGGCTAGCTCTTTGATTTTGGATCTATCGCCGCCCATGACTCTATGCCAGAACAGAGCCTCTGTTATTTTGAACAGAGCCTTTTTGAATAGAGACTCCATGCCGCCCATGACTCCATGCCCTTGATTATGGCTTGCTTTTTTGAGAATCCGGCTGCTCCCTTATTTCTTATCTGCTAAAGCTCACGAATACGAGGAGCAGCACTACTCCGGCCGCTCCCTTATCTCTTATCTGCTAAGAATTCAAAGGTGCTCCAGCTGCTCCCTTATCTGCTAAAATTTCAAAGGTTAAAAAATAGATAGGTACTAGACCAGTTTGAGGGCAGTTGTTGCTGTGGTATTCGTCCTTCTATTGGGGATCTAGATCGTCCATGCTTGTGATGCTTGTGACTCATGGCATTCTCGACTCAGTAGTCGAGAATGGAAGCAGTTGTGGTGTTTGTTGTTGTATTTGTATTAAGGCCCCTGTTTGTTGGTGTATTAAGGCTGTGTTCCCATGAAACAGACCGGACTTCCAAATTTCTTGTCAAGGTGAAGTCGAGCCAGTTCCCATGTTCATATTTAACTTCAAAATTTGAGGTCAACTTCCACGGCTAGCTTGGATTTTTCAGAAATGGAGGGGGATTTCTGAACTCTCCGGTTACTTGCCTTGAATCTTGAGTCCGGTTAGAGGCGCATGGGAACGTAGCCTAAGGCCCCACGCCATCGATGCTTGTGATTCAATGTGGTATTTATTAGGATATTAAGGCTCCAGGCCATCCATGCTTGTGATTCTATTCATTCTCGCCTACCGTGTCGAGAATTGTTCTTTAACTTAGTCATTAGATGAATCTAATTTTTTATTTCATTATTTATCTAATTAATTTGATTAATTATTGTTTATATCTTAATACTTGGTACTTTTCAAAAAGGATCCATCCCTTTAACTCTTGTTGGTTTCCCCAACTTCTCCCCTCCCTTGTCCCCTTCTCCCCTTGTCCCCCTCCTTTGCCCCTCTCCCTCTTTGCCCCCCTCTCTTTGCCCTCCCCCAGCTTCTCCCTTTGCCCCCCTCATTTTTTTAGGCAACCTCCATGCCATAGCATTGCGTGAGAGATGAGCATATTAGATTTTGTGAACTTTCTCAACTCCTGATTTGTAAACTTCATGAGGAAAACAAGTGACCGAGTTCTTGGTGTATGATGTGTATTTCTATTCAAGCATGAGTTCCATTTTCAGCATGAGACCCAAAAGTCAGGATCTGATGATCCACTTTAATTAAATGTGACTTCATTGCAAAAAATGACAAAATAACATAACACATGGTGAAATATTATTATTGTAAGTTTTTCAAAAAAATGTTAGAAGATTGCTCATGTGTTGCTTACCATTGCAGTATTCCACCTAAAGGAAAAGAGCTATTGTAATCGGCCCTTTCTTCTCAAAATATTATCAATTTGGAACATTCAAGTTTGTAACCACAATCCACCATAGCGAACAATGTGCCCATTATGTTCATCAAAATGTGGAAAACAAATTGGTACTTTTAACAAAGTGGACAATTGCTATCTCATTGTTTGAATGCACTATTAGAGCATCTATCCAAAAATGTTCAATGTCCTAACCCATTGTATGTTATTGAAGATAACATTAGGAGGAATTTAATACATACGTTTGCATATACAAATGCATTTTCTAATTGATAACATGAATGTTTCCTCATTGTCAATGCACCATTGTCGGAATTGATGTGATAGGAAAGCACGCACAAGAATGGTTATTCTACTACTTACAAATGAGTCCATTAAGGTCCTTGATAGCACTCCCGAATTTTGCGCGAAAATGCCACAGAGTCTACGAAAACAGACCCCACTTATGCGCGACAATGCCGGGCACATGTTTACTAGTTGAATGTCTCAATTCCATTTAATACCATGAGTATGTAAGCATTTCTGACCTTAATAAATGAAAGACCAAGTTTAAATATGAAATGAACAATGTCATATCCATCCTATAAATGTGAAAGAGGTACCCTCTTTGGGTCCCATAGATCCCATGGTGTTCATGGACAATAAAAGTCCATCCAAGCCAATTCAATTCAATTACACGCTTCCGTCTCAATTCCATTTAATTCCATCTTGCAATATTAAAGTCTGAAGGGACATGCCGACTAACAAATGTGGACAGGGCGCCTAAATTCTTGTACTATATGTTAAGACAAACCCAATGGAAGACCTTACCTATCAAAGCATTTATTAAGTTGAGAGTAGGTGAGATTCAACCATAATTGCAGAATTGCAGCCAACCATTTAGAGATGTATGGCGAAGTGGAAAGTGGAGAGATTATTCCAGGGGGCCCCGCAACCGGCGGAAACTGGGAGCGGGTCCTGGAATGATCGACCCATTTTTACTACATGGCAACTGCGAGCAATCTGTTGAGCGACCTGTTGAGCATAATCATGTTGCCTCTTTCCATTCTGGAGGCGGAACAAGCGAGCCGGATTGCCATGTTGTATGTGGCTACATTCGGTTCAGAGAGAGATGTGTCCTTTACAGCAGTTATTACGATGTTGATGTTTGCGCACCAATAATTGCAGCACCAACAATTTCAAACTTTTGAGCACCAACAATTTCACACATTTATCTAACTATTATGCAAAATCACCTCAGCCAAATAAGATGACTATAATATTTAGGCTGTGAAGAAACAAGTTCATTACACCTGGTTATGGTTTTCGAGATTACAGACACGGCAAAGCTAAAACGAAAAGCATGAATAACAGCAGTAGGCTAGGCTATGGCAAATGTTCTTTAAAAGCTCATTTTCACCCAAGTTTCTAACTTGTGAAACCAGATGACTGAATTTCATCATCCTGCTTAACAAAATCCCGCTCCTTTTGCAATATTCTATGATAATTTGTAGACAAGCAATGGGCTTCGAATGCACTACGGAATAATGTCCATAAATTAACCTCATGCTGCATCAATCTGCAGCCTTGCCACCAAACTTGTGCTTATTCATCTAGATAAGTATCCATGGCTTGCAGTTTCTCTTGTTCGGTCGCATTAACTCTTTCAAAGAACTTCTCCCAAATTCCAAGAAAACTTAACAGGTACCCGCCACTGAAGTACAACAGATCCACTTTTTCTAACCATTTAGGAACCTTGTCCTTCTTATTTTGAAAGTGGTGGATTTACTGGTGGAGGATTTGCGGGTGGCAAATTTTCAGGTGGTGGCGAATTTGCAGGTGGGGGATCTCTGGGTAATGGAGGCTGCTTAACAACCCATAAAGTAGTTTACGCTGATAACCTTATGGGGATGTAGGCGACGGCAGTGCTATCTGATTAGCAATTTCTTTTGCTACAAATTCAGCAGTTCTTAATGCCTGCTGATACTGGCTTTCAAGGATATTGAAACGATGAGCCATTAGCATAGATTCTAGGAAAACCGGACTCTGATACCAAAATTGTTATATTTAACAAGAATCTCAGGAATTCAAATAGCAGAAACTGAAATTAAATAAAGTTTGCACTCTAATCTTTAGGAATAGAGTTACCAATCAACTGGGCTCAGCTTTATGCAAGAACTCTTATCTTGCTTTCACAACTCTGGCATCAATCTAATCAAAGACTCGATCGATTAAAAACTTGAACTGGGGTACGGTAATGATGGACAGGAACTCCAAGATCAAGATCAGAGACAGAAACGCCTCCTTCCAGCAAAGAAGTCATCTGATTTAATAATGGTTTGAGATTTCCCTTTTTCATAAAAGATCCTTTTTTACTGTGAAATAGCTTAGGAAAAGCTAAATAAGGAATAACAAAAATAGGATCGGATAAAATTAGGTAGATTCTGCCTTTACAGGAATCAAATCGACCCCTTCTCCTTCAGATCCGGGAAGACCATCAGGCTCTGTTACGTTTTTTTTTAGATTAAGGGTCGAGGATACGTTATCAGCCATTAAGCGTTTTTTTTTTCTCTCGGGGTCCGTCATATGTCCTCATGGATATTGCCAATGTAGTATGACGTAAAAATACTATCTATCTATCTATCTATCTATCTATCTATCTATCTATCTATCTATCTATCTATCTATCTATCTATCTATCTATCTATCTATCTATCTATCTATCTATCTATCTTTTTAAAAAGGTCCAATGTTTTATAGGCTAACTTTTTAATTTATTAACCCCCATGCCCATGGAATACCTTCAAGTTACTTTCCAAGTTCCCTTAATATAATATGCCTAGATGAGTTGAGTCTGAGCTGTTCCCCCGAGCCGGCGTTAAGCCGTAACATTATATATCAAAACATTTATTGATTTCAGAGTAGGTGTGATTTTAATGTTTGAACGCCTTATGATTACACATACAAACATTCAGAGATGTATGTGGCTGCATTCAGTTCAGACAGAGATGTGTCCTTTGCAGTAGTGCACTTATTACGATGTTGATGTTTAGGCACCAACAATTGTAGCACTAATAATTTTAAACTTTTGAGCACGAAAAATTTCACACATTTATCTAACCAGGAAGCAAAATCACCTCAGTCAAATAAGATGACTATAATCTTTAGATTGTGAAGAAACAAGTTCATTACACCTAGTTATGGTTTTCGAGATTACAGACATGGCAAAATGAAGAGCATGAATAACACCAGTATGGTATGACAAATGTTTAGTAAAAGCAGTAGCTGAAAACAAAATAACTGAATTAATTAAGCAAGTAATTTAGAGCGAGAATTTCTTATAGAAGATGAATAGAGAATGAACCACATTTCGCTTTCATTTGTTTTAATTGTTTTCCGTTTGAGTAGGGTCCAGGACAGTGACAGACAAGCCATAAAGTCATTCTATCCAAGGGAAGGTTTTGATCGAAATCTTGATTCAATCATTACATTACATTTCCTACTTAGCCTCAACTTAGAACTTGATGTCTAAATTTTTAAAGCTTTGAAGACTTAGAGCTGAAACTAGATATTATACGAACTGCACACACTTCGATATAGTAAACTACTTGTATATATATACATTGACACTTTAAGCATTACCCCCAAGTAAACCATGTGTACTTTAGACATTAGTTAATACCTAAGATTTGCATACAATTCAATAGGCTCTTTTTCGACAGCAAGGGTGTGTCATTTTCTAGCCAATTAGTTTTGGACATTCAAGCAAATAAGACTTTATCGATTTTCGACGGACAGAAATGAGACATGTCTTAAGTTGGTTCCATAGAAATTTCTGTCGCTTTTCTTCCGGGGGAAAGCTCCTCCCCACAAAATACGACAGCAAATGGAAGCCGATCAATTCAGTTTACTCTTCATGCTTTTAAGGAACTCTCAAAATAAGATATCAAGACATCCTATAGGGATCTTTTGACAACATTACAGAGTAGGCCGATCTTATTTCAAAGAGAGATTTTACATTTTGTATCTTTTTTGAACCCTAGAAACCATAACAATCAAAGTTTTCAAAGCTTTACTAACCTTGATTCGTGGCTGCACCTCTGATGTTTTGGTGTGTTGTCTCACCTTTAAAGTGCATTGCACTTGACAAAACTTGAACAAATGGAAATTGCTTTTGTACATTAATAATACTACTTTATTAGAAGGAAAATGTGGTTTCAAGTAAAATAATCCCTTAATCTAAGAAAAGGGCAGTATCCTACTAGAATTTGAGCAACATTCAAAGGGAGAATCTAATCATGAAATTGACAAATTAGCATAGAATGATGTTTTATGCTTAATATTGTTTGACAGCCTGTTATGGGCACCCATGCATGCGCAATAAAAAATAAGGCAGCATTGCAAATGAAATACTATTGAGGTGTCTAAGTGAGATTGAAAAAATCCCTTTGTGCAAAGCTCCATTATGATCATCATAACACTTTTATACTATCTTAGTGGCCTCTATACGTGTTTGTCATTGGGCCATTGCAACCTTTTGCAATATTGTCCATTGCAAAAAATGACAAAATAGCATAGCACATGGTGACTTATTATTAATGTAAGTAAAGTTGTTAGAAGATTGCTCATGTGTTGATTACCATTGCAGTATTCCACCTAAAGGAAAGGAGCTACTGTAATCGGCCCTTTCTTCCCAAATTATTATCAATTTGGAACTTTCAAGTTTGTGACCACAATCCACCATAGCGAACAATGTGCCCCTTATGTTCATCCAAATGTGGAAATCAAAATGGTGCTTTTTACAAAGTGGACAATTGCACTCTCATTGTTTGAATGCGCTATTCGAGCACCTATCCAAAAACGTTCAATGTCCTAACCCATTATATGTTATTGAAGATAACATTAGGAAGAATTTAATATATACGTATACACATACAAATGCATTTTCTAATTGATAACATGAATGTTTCCTCATTGTCAATGCACCATCGTCGGCATTTAAGTGATAGGAAAGCACGCACAAGAATGGTTCTTCTACTACTTACAAATGAGTCCATTAAGGTCCTTGATGGCACTCGCCAATTTTGCATGAAAAGGCCACAGAGTCTACTAAACCACACCCCACTTATGCGCGGCAATGCCGAGCACACGTTTACAAGTTAAACGTCTCAATTCCATTTAATACCATGAGTATGTAAGCATTTCTGACCTTAATAAATGAAGACCAAGAGTTTAAATATGAAATGAACAATGTCAAATCCATCCTATAAATGTGAAAGAGATACCCTCTTTGGGTCCCATAGATCTCATGGTGTTCATGGACAATAAAAGTCCATCCAAGCCAATTCAATTCAATTACACGCTTCCGTCTCAATTCCATTTAATTCCACCTTGTAATATTAAAGTCTGAAGGGACATGCCGACTAATAAATGTGGACAGGGCGCCTTGTATGTTAAGACAAACTCAATCGAAGACCTTACCTATCAAAGCATTTATTAATTTGAGAGTAGGTGAGATTCAACCACAATTGCAAAATTGCAGCCAACCATTCAGAGATGTATGTGACAAACACAATTGCAGCCAACCATCAGAGATAACCATTCAGAGATGTACGTGGCTGCATTCAGTTCAGACAGAGATGTGTCCTTTGCAGCAGTTATTACGATGTTGATGTTTGGGCACCAATAATTGCAGCACCAACAATTACAAACTTTTCAGCACCAACAATTTTACACATTTATCTAACCACGAAGCAAAATTACCTCAGCCAAATAAGATGACTATAATCTTTAGGCTGTGAAGAAACAAGTTCATTACACCTGGTTATGGTTTTCGAGATTACAGACACGGCAAAGCTAAAACAAAGAGCATGAATAACAGCAGTAGGCTATGGCAAATATTTAGTAAAAGCTGAAAAGTAAAATTAATTAAGCATGTAATTTAGAGCAAGAATTTCTTACAAAAAATGAATAGAGAATGAACCACATTTTGCTTCCGTTTGTTTTAATTGTTTTCCGTTTGAATAGGGTCCAGGACGGTTTTGATCGAAATCTTGATTCAATATTTCATATTGCATTTGGAAATCAGCTGCTGCTCTTGTTTTAATACACACAATAATGGGAAGATTGTTGTTATTCATGCTCTTCTTTCTAGCTTCGGCATGTCATTACTCTGGAGCACATGATAATGATGAGGAGTTCTTTGCTCTTTTGCGTTTTAAGGATGGTCTTTACGATCCATATAATTATTTGCTAGATTGGAATGAAAATAATAGAGGTCTAATGTGCAACTGGACAGGAATTACTTGTGATTCCTGGGCTACACACGTACAAGGAATAAAAATCAATGGAACAGAAATCTATGGACCACTGGGAGATGAATTATGCAAATGCAGAGGTCTGTAGGAATTGTCAGTGCATAGTGTGTTAAATGGATCAATTTCTGCTTGTTTTGCTTCACTCTCTGCCCTACGGGTTTTAGATCTGAGAGGAAATGATATGACTGGTAATATTCCAAAAGATTTAGGAATGTTTTTAAGCCTCGAGTATTTAGATTTATATCATAACAGGTTATCGGGTGAGATCCCAAGTGCATTGTTCACCAATTGCTCTGTTCTATCTCATCTAGATCTCAGTGAAAATGACTTGACAGGTAGCATTCCTCAAGGATTTACTAATTGTTCTGCTCTTCAAGAAATAGATATCTCTTGGAACCACTTATCTGGTAACCTTGCAGATATGCTATCAGGAATATCAGGGATGTCTGCTCTCACATATCTAGATCTTGGTCACAATAAAAATTTTACAGGTAACATTCCAGAGGAGTTGGGTAACCCGGGGGGTGCACCTCTATATATGGACAGATGGCATCTGCGTTCGAGGGGTCATAGAAAAACCCCTGTATACGGCTTTTTGGAGTAGAAAAACCCATACCATACGGTTTTTCGAACTAACATACAATATAGACCCTATCCTTAGATTTACGATTGATTGTGCCAAATTATATAATCCCTTTCCGACTTTGTACCTTTTGTGAAGACCCTTTGTGCCAAATTATATAATCCCTTTCCGACTTTTGTACCTTTTGTGTACCTTTTGTGCCAAATTATATAATCCCTTTCCGACTTTTTTTTTTTTTTTCAACAAATGGATCAGCTCCCCAAATCGATCATCTACGGAATCTCTCCTTCCCCATGATGTATGAAAAATGATACCTACGACCAAGGCAATAAAAAAACCCTAAAAGTTCACTCAGTTGGTACGTACGTGACCATTGAGTGAACCCCCCTTGTTGGGTAATTGTCCTGCCCTTGGGCATTTAGGGCTGCAAGGAAACAGATTATCGGGTGAGATCCCAAGTGCATTGTTCACCAATTGCTCTGTTCTATCTCATCTAGATCTCAGTGAAAATGACTTGATGGGTAGCATTCCTCAAGGATTTACTAATTGTTCTGCTCTTCAAGGAGTGGGCATGTCTTCCAACCACTTATCTGGAAACCTTGCAGATATGTTATCAGGAATATCAGGGATGTCTGCTCTCACATATCTAAATCTTGATTGGAATAATCTTATAGGTAACATTCCAGAGGAGTTGGGTAATTGTCCTGCCCTCACATGGTTGTATCTCTCTTTTAATGCACTCACAGGTGATATACCAAAGAAGCTTGGTAATGCTCTCACTTATCTAGATCTCTCTCATAACGAGCTCACGGGTTATATACCGAGAGAGCTTTTTGCAAACTGCTCCAGTCTTGAATCGTTACAGTTCGATTTTAATAACCTTAAGGGAAATATTCCAATTGAGGTAAGCAATTGTACGCTTCTTTACGACTTGTCTCTCTCTTCCAATGGTTTGACAGGCAATATCCCAGATCAATTGGACCAGCTTTCTCAACTGGACATCCTGTCATTAGAAAATAATTCTTTGACTGGTAATGTGCCAGACCAATTGGGAAAGCTTTCTCGACTATACACCCTGTCATTAGCAAATAATTTTTTGACTGGTAAAGTGCTAATCCAACTTTCAAACCTATCTGCTCTCAGTTACTTAGACCTCTCGTCAAATCATTTGACAGGCAGGATACCTTTTGAGCTTGGAAATAGTAGCTCACTGTGGGATTTGAATCTGCATGACAACAAGTTCTATGGAGATATACCGTCTAACTTCAATATTTCGAAGCTTGACATAATTAGATTGAGTAATAATTATTTTACAGGACGGATTCCAACCACTATGGGGCTTGAAAATCAAACATATACACGCATGGTGGATTCCAGCAATAATAATTTTTCAGGCCCATTTCCAAAGGAGCTTTGCTATCAGAATGCCTAGTTCAAGCCTCAATAACAATAATAATTAGAAGGGACAATACACGAATGTATTGGAAATTTGACTCGCATCATATTTCTAGATCTATCAAACAATCTCCTTTGAACCCGCCTCAAAACCTCCACCAAGACTAATCGGCTTCAAAACGCATGACTATTGGAAGACCGCAAGAGTGGAATTCAATGATCCTATCACTATACAATGGAAGGGTGATTCTCAGACTTTTCCGATATCTATGCAGGAGAAACAATCTTTGACGATCCAACAATGAGTTGAACGGATCCATTCCATCCTAATTGGGCAAGCTTGTAGTACTAAAACAACAACCGAACTTGTCCCATAATCAATTCAATGGTGAGATTCCACCGAGCTAGGAAATCTTAAGGCTATGGAGTCACTAGATCTTTCATGGAATCAATTAAGTGGTACTCTTCCAAATTTGAGATATGTAGCATTGACGGTTTGGGAGGGCTTGATGTGTCTCATAACAATTTAAGCGGGCATGTTCCAACAGACAATCATGTGACACAAGGTTCAAAAGCATCTGATTTGAAGGAAACCAACTATGTGGTCCACCATTGTCGCGAGTGTAATCCAACAAGCAACACCACAGATGTTGTGGAGGGTGAACAACACTGGAATAGCTGGTTCAAAGAGTATGTTTGGAATCCTGGCTTCTACATTGGAATCTTTATAGGCTTCATCTTCAGCATCGTACTTACTGTAAGAATATGAATATAGATTTCCCTGGTTTCTATGCTACTTGTATAATGATTGAAATCAAATATAGCTATAACGGATGACACACATTGTAAAACACAGATTTGATACCTCTTGAACAGCTCAAATATAAATTCCATTATGATTCAAAGGCAAGATGCTACTTTTCATGATTGTAGACCTAAGCCATTGGATCTTTCAATGAGTGATCAATTTCCATCGCATCAATTTAGCATCAATTCAATTTAGAGTGGATACCAATATATTACACGGTTTTTTGAGGAAATCCTCATGTTTTTTGTCAGCTACTATAAGTAGCTACTATAAGTAGCCTGTAACATGGTCTGTAAGGAGAAAAAGGAGGTTAGCACCTCTTGATATGGTGCCACCGCTTGATATGGTGCCAGGTTTAAATAGATGAATTGTCCAAGCAAATTAATGAAGCATTTAAAGAAATATTACATTAATATTACATTAACTATGTGTGCAATTAACTCTAAGTCTGTGGTTAGTTTGGACATCTTTCTAGTTGTTGTGATTATTGGCATCTTTTTTAGAGCATGGATGAAAGTTATTTTATTAGCATTTCTTGGATTGGGCCATGGTTGGTTCATGATCACAAAAGTTTGCACAGGAATTCTCTAGTACCTAGTTATGATGCTCCTACCAGATTTTGCTTCAAATTATGTCCAACAACATAAACATCATGCATATACCATGACCAATTTTTGAAGCTATAGGAGCAGCCCAGAAAAGGCCAAAGTCAGTATACCAACTGGCCGCTGCGAACATTTCTTCTGCTGGACTCCCTTCTGTTTAAGAAATGATGCGAAACAGAACATTTTTCCTTTTCAATATAGAATAGAATAGAATAGAATAGAATAGAATAGAATACATTTGTGTCCTTTGTGCCATAAGGCCCCTGGACTTGTGTAGCATGGGCGCAGCTCCCTGGCGGGCATTACTAGCACAAAGACGCCACATAATGTAGCCTTTTTGAAGGCTTACTTTTTTTCCTTTTAATACCGGCACCCCACTTTTACCTCGGCTTCTTGGTCGTGGTGGTGATGATGCGTCGTTATCAATCGCCTTTTAGTGAGTAATTTGTGTGAGGCTATATATGGAGTCGTGCTTTGTACCGGATCATATTACAAGCCCTCTTTCAATGTAATCATATTACAAGCCCTCTTTTCTGCGGTAACTGCGGCCAATCAGTGGTCGTCATTCACGTGGATCGCCCGCTAGATCACTTAGTGATTCTCTGTCATCTTCGCCGCCTTGTGGGCTGTTCTCCCCACCTTATATTCCTATATCATGCCCCCCGATGTCTCCGTGATGTCGAGGCGATCCACTAATCATATGATTCTCATCCTATTCTATTCTCTCGGCCGCAGATTCCGGCATATCCCTGTCTTCTTTGTCTACCCTCTCCACCGCTTTTCTATTCTCGAGGATCATGGCTTCCCATCCTAAAACTGCTAGCGTGGTCCCTTTATGTTTTTCCCCTAGTTATCCTCAGATATCCGATGTCCTATTTGTTGGTCTGATTAAAAACTCAGATGAGCGGCCTGTCTTTGTCCCAGGATGCCTGTAAAAACCCATGTTTTGTTCGGTCAGAAACCGCCCACCTCATTCCACCGCCTCTTCTATTAGGTCACCGTGATTCAATCCCATTTGTTCGTCCATGTTGCCACCTCCCTTAAACCATCCTTTGCTTTCGAGGATATGTGATTTTCTTGATTCTATGATTGCAATGCTGGATAGTTTTCCTTGTGTCTGTCTCCACAAGTATTATCGAAAGGTGTATCTTATAGTTCTCTCCCATGCTCTCACTTCCATTGGTTTCGCGCCTGTTTTCGAAAAACCATGATTGTTAGTGTGTGTTTGTCCTCACCTCAATTCCGTCATTGCCATTGCTTTAAGAATTCCTTCCCCTTTTCCTGTTTCTAGGGTTACAGGCGGCCCCATGCTTACCCGCTCAGATAACCTGGGTGGTGGCTATTAATCAAGATCAATAGATAGCATTTGATATCCCGCTTATTCTACTTCGATACAAAAGTTTTTCATGTTGAAGTAGCTTCCTATAGCTGATTGAAATCGCATTGGCTCCTTTGGTCCATTTCCCTGCAAGTGCGTGTCATACCCTAGATAATCAGGATTCTGTTGGTTCCTCTATCTCGTTACTTTTATATTTAAAAGGTTTATGCCTGTTCTTGTGTCCAAAGATGACTATCTTAGTTTTTGCTAGATTCACTGTCACCAGATCCTCACGTAATTGTTCTAGAATTTTGAGCAGCCTATGCATTCCTTTGTTCTTTTGTTGCCATCATACTAAGATCATCCGCAGATAGCATTATTGGTACCTTTGTCTCCTAGCTGGGGCATGCTGCCTCCCTTCGCTCGCTATGTATCCCTGTGAAAGGCGTCTATATATATTCCAAAAAGGTGTTGGGGATAACGGGCATCCCTGCTTTACCCCGGTGTCACAGGTTAATCACAAGATGGAGCAGCTGGATATTCTGGATATTTAGTTAGGAACGAAAAAGGCACAAGCTTTCTGTAACCACTCTGTAACTTCATTACGATACCCTATATTATAAAACCGTGGCGTTTGTCTGACTGCCCGATCGGTGGCCGAGATCGTCCCAATGTCCCTCCGCCCCGCCCGATGGTCCAGATGTGTTCGTTTGTCCCTCCAACTGATCAATGGCTTAGATCGTGCCATGTAGACGTTGGACAGTTTACGCCTTTTTAAAAAGGCACATTTATGTTTTTTCGAAAGGGTGCGCTTAGGAAATTTCGATTACGATGAGAAGCCACTAATTACGTCAAAGCTCTTAAGCTTAGGATTTTGGTGTGGAAGGAATGAAAGGGTTTGAATGTGCCGCCGAGTCTGTTGTTCAGGTGATGGCAGTGTTAGAATTTGAAAGAATTATACTCAGAAGCATGAGCAACAGCTTGCAATAGCATTGCAGGCATTGCATTGCTCGCGCCATCTCGGCTGTTGTTGATTGGCAGTAGTTGACAGGTTATTTTGTAACTACACGGACTTTCTTATGCAAATCATCCAAATGGACTTTGGTATTCATAGTTTGGATTTTGTGCAGTATGCTTCTAGGGAGTTGTCTTCGATAATGGTCAGGATCCGACCGTGAGTTATTTATTTTTTTCAAGTATACCTTCTCGTCGAAATTCTTATTTAATTCGGGTTTTGATTGATCGGGTTGATTTATCCGATTTTTAAATTAGCGTGTTTCTTTGATAATAATGCGAATTATTTATATGCGTTTGCAACAAAGATCCCGTTAAGTTACATAGTGTGCTTTTAGCAGGGGGGTGTGGTGACGGTTCTGTAAGAATATTTGATGTGCGAATGCATGAAAGCGGAGCCAGTAATCATCCCATGTCTCATGTTTTGAAGTTTACGTTTCTGTTTCTATCTTCTTTACCTTAGGTTGATTTGTGGAATGAGGCCCCATGCTCACACATTTGTGGAATTTGTCCATTTGATACCATGAGTATGTAAGCATTTCTGACCTTAATAAATGAAAGACCAAGAGTTTAAATATGAAATGAACAATGTCATATCCATCCTATAAATGTGAAAGAGGTACCCTCTTTGGGTCCCATAGATCTCATGGTGTTCATGGACAATAAAATGATTGCAGACCAAAGCCATTGGATCTTTCAATGAGTGATCGATTTCCATCGCATCAATTTAGCATGAATTCAACTCAGAGTGGATACCAATATAATACACGGTTTTTTGAGGAAATCTTCATGTTTTTCATCAGCTACTATAAGTAGCGTGTAACATGGTTTTTAAGGAGCAAAAATTATTTGCTAGCGAAAATGTATGGTTGGGATGGGGGATGGAGTAGCTTCATTGATGCGGTTTATTTTCACGTGATTGTCTTAGAAGTTTACAATTCTTGTAGACGAGCTGCACAACAAACCCTTTTTGCTTCCAATTGTCTATCAATACTCTTAATTAAGTTCTTCTTTGTTGTGGTTTCTAGAATTTTAAGTAGCCGGAATTTAATGTGAATAGAGCTTCTGAAATAGACGTTATGTGGTTTTTAGTCTTTTTAGTTGTTTCCAATTGTCCATCAACACTTTTAATTAAGTTCTTCCTTGATGTGGTTGCTAGATTTTTATGTAGTCGGAATTTAATGTGAACATAGCTTATGAAAGGGATTTGATGTGGTTTTTTTAGCCTATGCATGTGCGAAATAGGTTTGTGCAGTTCTATCGTAACAATACACTGCATTGCAAATGAAACTTAGATATTGTGCTTTTGAAACGTTGTAAATTGTTATGGACAATATGAATATTGGATAAAGAGTACAAAGTTCTACCAGATAATGGCATAGAAGTTTAAAAGCCATGGACCTAATGAGGACGACAAACCACATTAGTTGCAATAGTAATGTGGCACATCATAACTTGAATTTGTTTGAACTACAGATAGATACTCTTTCTTCAAGATAATGATGTTTCTATAAAACATGCCACCCTCTCATTCTTTGAAGACTTTTCATTCTATTTGAAGTATCTGCACATTTCTTTTCTCGAGACACCACATCCAACAGCATTTGTATATGTTTCAATTTTTTTTGGAAAAATGAATCATAATCATAATCATAATCGCTACAAGAATCGAAGAAGCTAATCTGTAAGAAGAAGTTGGAGTAGGTTATTGAGATTTAGCTAGCACAATATGCAGATGCATAACCTAGCAGTGAAAGGATGCTGCAAATGTCTAAGTGTTAAAGGAGCATATACAGCACTAGATCTGCATATAATTCTTTCACAGAAGACAATGTACCTTTGATAAACTTAATTAATAAGCTTACATAAATATCAAGCAGACTCCATATTCTTCTGTAGCTGGAATTTAGTGTGAATAGAGCTTATGAAATGGACTTTATACACTACAAGAGGAAGGGGGTATTAGCGTCAGCCATAGAGTCAGAGGGCTACTTTTGGTGATTTTTGAGGTAAAAGTGGTGTTCTGCAGTTAATAGCAACAAATATGAATCAATTAACTCTCAACTGCTAATTTTGCCATTATGGCTGACTCTATGGATGACGTTAAATCATTTTAACCAATTTGACTCTATAGGTGACGATATATATGATGCGATGGTGATGTACTATAGGTCAGAATTAGCTTCATCTTTAGCGTCAGCTACAAGCATACATGTCATCTGACTTTAGTGCAGATGCTATGTCTGAAGTTATGGATGACCCTAATGCTGACGCTAATGCTAACTCTTAGTTTGACTCTATATCTGACTCTATTGCTACTTCCAATTACGTCTATGTATTTGATGCCAATAATGACTATGTCTGAGATTACCATTGACCTCAGTCTGACTCTATTATTGACTCTACATCTAAACTCTAAGTTTGACGCTACCATTGACTCATATATTACAAACTCTGCTACTAGTGTCGATTGGCTTTAGTGTTGACGCTATCTTTAAATGTATGTGTGACTCTAATGTTGATTCTAACCTTGATTTTATGTTTACTCTACTTTTAACTCTAATGCTTGCTTCTAATACTGGCCATATGTTTAACAACATCGTGAGTCTATAGTCGACTCTAACTATGATGCTTCTAATTCTATGTACGACACTACCATTGACTCATATAGTATGAACTCTAAGAATTGTGCACTCTAGTATTCATTGTAAACTTTTGAAAAGATTAAATGATATCCATTTGCCATCTATATAGTTTTATTGCTTTCTCAAGCCATTTTATGAGGGCATAAAGAATGACATTATAGAAGCATAGACGACTGGTATAAGGAAGGAAGGAAGGAAGAAAGTATATTTTAACGGAGGCCCACTGGCCTATGAGACGGTTATAGGGTCAAAGTTGCATACGTTTAAAACAAAAAACGTATGAAACATATAAAACTTTCCTTTTTTCGCAAAAATATGCATGTAAAGAAAAAAAAAAGGGGGGGGGTGG
Organism: Isoetes taiwanensis; assembly: GCA_021234155.1. Classification (NCBI taxonomy): domain Eukaryota; kingdom Viridiplantae; phylum Streptophyta; class Lycopodiopsida; order Isoetales; family Isoetaceae; genus Isoetes; species Isoetes taiwanensis. The sequence goes on from JAJEKV010000796.1 coordinate 25,410, forward strand.
GTAGTAAGTTGTCAGAAAGCGACGCGGCCGCAAAAGTTCAGTGACACGGTCGCGTATAAATCGCGGTTTCCGCATTTTTTGCTTACAAATCGCGGAGGCGCCACCTACAAACCTTACGGCAGCATTAATTCTGCTTGTTCGCAAATGCCTTGTGGATGTGGCATCTGCAGAAACCAAAGATGCCGTCGCGGAACGTTGCGGCCATATTTCTAATGGATGCGACTGCTAGGCACACATCACAGCCACAAAAGGACACTATGCAACTGCACATAAAGTACAACCCGCATCTGCAAAAGTACACTATATGGCCGCGGTTGACGTCCAACAGCCGCATGTTGCTTGCAGCCATGACATCTAGCATTCGTATGTTCTGGTCCCATAACCCATTGGGTTCTCGCGGACGTTAAAAGCCTTCTTATCTTATCTTATCTTTCAATATTGCCATTGTTTCCTGCAATATAATTTTGCAAGGACAACACATTTTGAAGATTTTGCTATGGTGCAACAAATGTTTACTTTCATTAATCATTAAATGCCATACATATGTTGGTGCAATTTTCGTACATTTGCAAGCAAATTACGGTGCTTCTTTGGGATGCAGAAACAATTTTCTAGAAAATAGTAAAATGCTAATGCTAATGGTAAAGCGGTAAAGCCTTGCCTAAACATGCACTTGCTAGAACCATTCCTTAAACAAATATCTACTTGCTGACAATCTCACCTGAATACTGGGAATAAACTCTATGTTACTTTTAAATCCAATTTTAACATCCACTTGCTCAATATGGAATATTGGCTATAAATATACACACTTGCCAATAGACACAGACATAACAAGTAATGCTTTGCCAGCCATCCCTTTATGTAACCGATGGAATATATGTGTTTTGTCTATCTTTGCCAGCCATCCCAATGGAATATATGTGTTTTGTCTATCTATCTAATAATGCTCCAGTAAGCACATCATGGTGGCTTAGGGGGTTTTGGGTGACTAAGGGGGGTCTCAAAAGGAATTTGTGCTTCCCTTTGCAACTAGAGGTTTACCTTTTCCATTGGTTTACTATTTGGAATATTAAGATATATCATAAACTTGGCTCACTCTAGTGGTCTTTATCCTTTGGAGGGGGGTCCTCCCTTGTCATACTCTCCTAATAGATTTGGAAAGAGATGGGGGCCAGGGGGTAGCAGCACGATAAAATTATATCTATCTTGGAACTTGTGGCCCAGGTTGGCTTCTATTGATAAAGGTCCTTTATCTGGATCCTGTAAATGGAGCACCATACTGACAGATTACCATTTTAAACAAAATGAAGATTGTTTCTTGGAGCCTTAGGGGTATAAAAGGTGTTCTCAAACGAGGCAGAGTTCTTGCCGCAATTCGTTCCATGAAGGCAGACGTTATTATTATGCAGGAACACAGGCTCCCTGACCTCCAGGCTAGCTCTCTAGGCAAATGGGTTGGCAATAACTATTCCTCCCTTAGTTGTGCAGCCAGTGGAACTAAGGGGGGTACATGTATACTCTGGAAAGGTCTAGTGCAAAAAACTTATTACACTGCAGGAGATGGGCGTTGGCAGGTGGTTACCTTTGAAACTAATAATTGTTATTAGGGTATCATCAATGTGTATGCATCTAACAAGCCAGCAGAAAGGGTAACTATGTGGAAGGAGATTGAGTCTTGGATTACCCTCCAGGCCAACATAATAGAAAATTGGATCTTAGGAGGAGATTTCAATATGACTGACACATGGGACCAGAAAATAGGTCTACACAGAAACCTATCAACGGAGGAAGACTCCACCTGGAATTCATTACTTGATAATATTGGATTTGCCTTGATCCCGCCTTCCAATGCTACCTTTTCCTGGTCAAATAAGCAAAAGGGCCGGGACAGAGTTTATTGCCTGTTGGATAGGTTCTATATGGCCAACAAGTCGGCTGCTTTTATGGACATGTGCTATGTTGAGGGTGAGTTAGCGTTCTTTCACTCTAATCATGTCCTCCAAAGCTTAACCCTGGAAAATATTCCTGCTATTAGGATGAATGGAAACATTCCCTTCAAGTTTAATACATCTTGGCTGGGGAAGGAGGCCTTCTGCAAGCCCTTTAGGAACTTTGTTTCCTCACTAGCTGGTGTTGATAACCCATATAGTATGAAGGGATGGGTTAAGAAGATAGGTCTTATAAAGTGGTGGGTAAAAGGGTGGGGCAGGAACAGAGCTATGGAGTTTAAAAAGGAAAAGGAAGAAGTCTATAACCTTCTGAGAGAGGTCAAACAGGAGCTGCTATTGGATCCACATAACATGGTAAAACAAAATACAGAGGAGATGCTAGAAGTAAAAGCCAAGGCAATAGAGGAGAAGGAGGCCAGAGGGGCGGCAGTTCGTTCCAAAACCAAATGGTATGCTGAACTAGACCATGAAAATTCTAAATGCTTCTTTAGGGTGGCTGGGGCTAGATTAGCGGAAAATAGTATTCTAATGGTGAAAGATGATAACCTCAATACACTTGAAGATCCACAGGAAATCAGGTCTTTTATACGAGGAAGTTTTGAAAAGCAATTTGAGGAAGATCCCTTACCCCCCTCGTTCCATCTTCGACTAAACTCCTGGTTGACCAGTGTACACTGGGGGGAGAAGGTTAATGCTGCTAAAAATAGACTTCTACTCCATAATTTAGAGAAGGATGAGATCTATAAGACCCTCTCTCTTGCCGCTGGAAAATCTCCTGGTCCAGATGGTTTCCCCCTGGAATTCTTTGTTGAATTTTGGGATGTTCTTGGGGATGATTTTACTAAGGCTATCTGTGGTGCTTGGGCCTCATGCTCTCTACACCCTACTCTTGCAGCAGGTTTTATCACGCTCGTCCCCAAGGTTCCCAGGCCTTTAACCTTAAATGAATGGAGACCTATTGCTCTTACCAATGCCATCTACAAAGTGATTATGAAGATTATTGCCAATCGCTTGAAACCCATACTCAATAGGGTCATCAGGATGGAGCAATCAGCCTTCTTGCCTGGCAGATATATCCTGGACAACTATCTTGCAGCCAGGAAAGGGTTGCATTGGTGTCAGGCCTCAAAACAAAAGTGCGTGTTGATTAAGATGGATTTAGAAAGGCGTATGATTCCCTTAGATGGGCAGGATTACGTGCAGTTATGTGTCACATGGGATTTGATGCTCAATTCATCTGCCTAGCTCTAGGGATGAACAACCTAGCCTCAGCCTCGGTGCTGGTTAATGGGCAACCCTCTGGTCAATTTAATCTCAAAAACGGTATAAGGCAAGGTTGCCCCCTTGCTCCCTACTTGTTTCTCATTATGGCAAACCTTTTAACAAGAATGGTCCACCTCAAAGTGTCAGAGGGGAACTTAGAAGGTTTAACCTTCCCAGGAGGTGTGGATAAGCTTACAATCATGCAGTATGCTGACGACACTTTTATGTTTCTCAGATATGATGACAATAGCTTTCTCTCATTCCGAGAGATCTTGCTGTCCTTTGAGGTTATTTCCGGTATTGGTCTCAATGCCAACAAATGCTCTGTTCTATGGCCTACAGATAGCGACATTGATCCTCGAGCCAGGAGTTTGGGTTTCCCAGTAGTCACTGCCAGGGAATCAGTTAAACTTCTTGGACTTCCCTTGGTGCTGGCAGATAGCCTCAAAGGAATCTGGGCCCCTATACTCGATAAACTAAGAAAGAAGGTTGGTCTTTGGTCTACAAAGTCCCTTTCTACAGCCGGACGAGTGACAGTTGCCAATGATGTTCTTGCTGCCTCTCATATTTACTACTCATCAGTCTTGGTTGCGCAGAAAGGGGTGTATAACCAAATACAAGTCATCATACAGAAATTTATCTGGGGGGGAATGGCGAAGGTGGCCTGGGGTGAACTCTGTCGTGACAAAAAAGATGGTGGCTTGGGCTGTAAAGATCCCTTCTTACAAGCTCAGGCTCTGGCAGCCAAATTTGTTTGGCGTGCTCTACAAGGTGAGTCATCCCCTGCTTTGAGATTTGTCTCTTATTGGTTGAAGCAAGGTAAGCTCCTTGGTAAGCCATCTCTCCCTAGAGATGAGCTGGGTGCTCTGTTCTACAACTTCAAGGTGGCCCCTGGAACATCTCCTGTTATGCGGAAAATTCTTCATGCTTGGTCACAGGTGATGCATCTCTTCTCTCCTATGGATCCCCCTAAGGATGCTGGGGGATTTAGTTTATTCTGGAACGCCGGGATCTGGGAGAGGGACGGGCTTCCCTTGGCCCTCTCACACCCTCATATCTTTGTCAAGTGGAAGGGACGTGGAATAACTCGATTGCAACACCTCTGGGTTAATGGCAGATGGGTTAACTGGACTGCATTGAAGGGGGCAATCGCGAACCCAGGGGAAGGAGACCGTAAAGTACTAAAGGAAATCTTATGGAATGCCACTAATCTGATAGGTATCATGGGGTCATGGGAGAATTGGCTATATGAGGGGCAAAATCAGTATAGTGTGAAGAGGATATATAGGGATCTGTGCCAAGAGACCCCCTTGATAGCTGCGATAAAGCTTGGGGTTAGTATGGCAGATACTAAAACCTTACTGTCAAACTCCTGGAAGTCTATCTGTTCTAGGAAGATTCAGTTTTTCAGATGGTTAGCTCTTCAAGGGGGATTAAGTACTAAGGAAAGGCTATTTAATAAAGGTATTACGGGTGACGACAGCTGTCCATTGGGCTGTCAGGTTACTGAATCCATAGCACACCTCTTCTTCTGTCCCCGGATTGCCGAATTTTGGCAATGGGTCTGTCCTATTATTGGTATCATGTTAAGCCAACTGGTCTGGCCAGATTTGCTCCTCACCATGGATCACAGCTGCATTGATGCCTCCCTGGTGAATCTGACACTTTGGGTTATCTGGAAGCATCGTTGTGATGTGGCTTTAGGTGGTCAGGGGATCTCCATGGAGAAGCTAAAAAATTTCTTCAACATGGAGGTTGCTGTAATGGTCTCCGTGGACGATAAAATCATATTCTATTCTATTCTATTCTATTCTATTCTATTCTAATGGCTTTGTCTCATCATAAGAAGAAAGGCTCGAAATACAACAAAGGACTGGATAAAGTAGGGACCTTGGTAGGGTTCTATTCATACTTCAGGTGCCATTGGGTTGATAACGAGTAAGTAAGAACTACTGGTAATGAAGTGGATCCTGTACTGGTAATGAGCTGGCTCTCTCTATAGTACCCACTCTTAGGTGAAGAAAGTTGATTTTCCTTATAGTACCCTTTAAGTGGGGAAGACGAGTAGATGCCCTCTGTAGTGCTTGTACTAGGACTTCCACATCATCTGTATCTCCCTTGTAGGGGGGCTCTATTGTACATACTTTCTAAATTTTAATATACGCATATATCTTATCCTAAAAAAAAAAAAAAAAAAAAAAAAAAAGAATTCAGTTATGATATTGCATGGGTATTTTGTTTTCAAAATGCAAAGGGTGAGCATGAATTTGAAAGTGTTTTCGTAGCAAATACATTGCAGGATGCATGTGCAATCTAGCTAAAAGTACATGCGATGTCATCAGTGTGGAAGACGAAGCTTAGCAAATAATTTGTGCATCTGAATGTGTTGCAGATAGTCCACAGATGTGAAATTTGAATTGTTGTATGAGAACTAGGAGCCATAAATTTTGAATTGTTGTCTTGATGTTGATGATTCTAGCGCCTTTCTTGACAATGTTTTGATATTTCGTGCAGGTTGAGAACATTACCTGACTGCCAAGCACAAGCAAGAGATAATTTATCCCTCCGGCTTCAATCTCTAAGATAAGCAAACCGAAGCAAACATGTTGGTTCCAAAATTCCATTATGCCTATCTAACTTGCATGCGTGAATGTTATGTATAGGGGAACTGCAGTTGGGATACCATTCCAAAGACATAGGAGGGGCCCCATGGCAAGTGCCCTGGAGTGGGTCTCCGTAGCGGGAATGGGCAATCAACCGCAGTTCCCTACAATATAGAGGTTGGGGATTGATTTTGCTACAAGAACTCTGCTACAAGATCGATGACGGGAAAGATGGGGCAGACAGGTTCAGGATCAAATCTAGATAAAATATCTGAAGGGGGAGCGGCACTACTGGATATGGAGAGCAGGGACGGGCCCCTGCCTGCAAAGCTTCCATTTGTTCAGTCTGTATCAAAGGATATTCTGTGTATTGTCCGGGCATAGATTCATGGTGAGAAGGCTGAGCTCGATTTGAAGCTTGGGGTAGACAGGTTCAGGATCTGTGAATTCCAACAACCGAACTTTGCTACAAGATCGATGACGGGAAAGATGGAGCATTTCCTCCTGTGGCAGTCGAAACCCTAAAACAAGCCGGTCAGAACCCTAAAAGAAAACACTAAAGAAAACTGGAAGAGCAGGTAAAGCGGAATCAGGGGACCCGAATTCTATTCTGCGATATTGGCATCGCCACGTGTCGTCGCCAGAATGCACCATGGACAAAAATCAAGACCCAACTTCTATATTGTAAGCCTGAGGTTGAATACCATAGCCATTAAAAAAAATCTCTATCTTCTTTATTAAAATGAGATGGTGTTGGGTTGTTGCCCGGAACGCCGCATGTGCAGACGCATGCGGCGTTCCCTTTCCCCCTTGCGGGAGAATTTTCCTGATACTGGACGGGAGCGTTTTTGAGCTACAGTAGTTTACATTTTCTTTTCTGGTAATGAGCTCCGACATAGCCAGGTCCAACAAATTTTCGAGCTTTCTAAGCTTCTGTAGCGCAAGAGGGAAGTCGATTATATTCTGGAGATATATTTGCTGCAGGATAATCCCGCTTTTGTGACATATGATGACGAGGAGCTGAGGGGAATCCCGCTTTTGCGAGATATGGTGACGAGGAGCTGAGGGGAATGGAAAAATTGCACGAATAATGGGCTTTAGGAAGGTAAGCCTTTATTTTCATTTCGTTCTCAAATTTGGTTGTTGACGCATCTTCTATTGCAGCTGAAGCTCTCTTTGCCATGCAAAGTAAGACTGGATCAAATAGTTATGTCATTCAAAACTGGACATTGGGATCTGATTCCCATAACGATTCGTGGGCTTGGGATCCATGGGCTCAGTTACATGTAAAGAAAACAATGTCGTCATTCTGTGAGTTATCTTTACATAGCCATTTTATTAGATAGATAAATGCTGATTATATCTTGGAAATACAGGATTTGAGGGCAGATCTGTAGGTACAAACATTTCTATGCGACTCAAAAAGGTCCAAATCCACCGCAGCCATAGCTTCATAAGGCCTACCCGTGAATCCTATGCCATTTCAGGAAAACCCCATAGTAAACAAGTTTAGCCAAGTTATTCTCATTTCTTCTTCCATTTATCAACAACCAAAACTATATTTTTTTTTAACAGATCTTTTTCCTCTTGCTATTTTCCAGGTAAAAGTTGTTTTCTGTTGCTATTTTCCAAATGATCCCTTCTTATTATGTTTTTCAAACATTTTTCCAGGGACATGACAGTATTAAAAACTTGAAGGAAAGTGTGTTTCCATGGAGCAAGAGGACTGGGAAGGGTTTCTTAATACACATATTTCATATCAAAATATAGTGAGTTTTTTGTGCTTCTGGGCTCTTGCATTTGCAGAAAGGTCTATCATGCTTACTCGGTGGCTATGGTTGGTAGTTCCGACTTCTTTGTCTAATCTACTCTTGGTTGAAGTTGTTGGGTCTAGGATTAGCTTGCATTCTAGACCAAAGTTTTTTTCCAAAGCTCTAGATGATGAATGTGATGATACAGATTTGATCCTCTTAGTTTTGATATTGATATCAAAGTTCTTGAGATGCGCATTTCTGTAACCAGCAGTCTGCAAGTAGCAGCATCACTGATTTCACATTTAAGTGGCAAGCATGCCCTTTGCCATCTAAAAGCTTGTTCCAGCTCTTGAGAAAGAGGAGTTTAGATATAAGATTAGAGTATTGATGCCCCATGAGTCATGGGTGCTTGCAGAATGCCATTAATGCGATTCCAAATTGCATGCATCTAATTCCACTTATGTTTGAGACTCTACATTTCCAAGCTTTTGTGTTGAACATTTAAAATCTGAATTTGTGTAATCATGCATCTGATTGCAAACCAGCTGCCATTCCTTTTTAAAAGAGGATTGTGATGGAAAAGAATGTGATGCATCCTTCTCGCATATGGCTATAAGATTTCTTGCTATACCTTACTATGAAGGATAGAGAAGGCTAGAGAAGCTTGAGGGCATTTTCCATGGCTGCATTTTGGTAGCCCTGTTTTACTTCAGTGGTATGTGTATTAGAAGGCCCGACAAGCATGGATCTAAAGAGTTTATTGATGCCACTTCCATACCAGTAAGTGGCTTTTGCATAAATGTTTTTGAAGCTGCTATTTCAGATCTCTCTTACAGTGTGCAGTATGAGTTTGCATCTTACAGAAATGGAAAAGCAACACCAAGTTATGATGAGTTAGTGAGAAAACTTGCCAACAAGGTTAAACATAGAAGCCCTACGTTGCTCTTCATTTATGGCTAAGGAATAGCACCTTTGTTTCTGAGAATGTGAAGAAGTAGAAGTTGACGGATGTTATGTCCAGACTCTAGACTCTGATTCTTTGGAAACAATCCACTTTCTTTGGAAACAATCATGGTCACAATATGGAGGTTTAAATCTGAGAATCTGTTGTAACAAATTTGTCATCCATCCCTTTCCTGTTAATAGAGAACCCAGTTAGCACCCATCCAATGTGCTTTCTTAGGAGAAGACTAAAACATGCTCAACATCCCAATAGAATTCTCTGTTTGGTGACATTCAAATTTGACACTACAGCAGAACATATGAGATCTTGTGGATGTTGTTTGGAATTACGCCACTGGTGAGGTCCTTTATCCGGGGGATTCATCTTTGATCAGCGTATAACCCATGAGATTTCAATGAAGGGGTGTTTTTGGGACCATTTGCGTACGTATACTTAGGGGTTAGGGGTGTTTTTAGGCACCAATTTGGAGCAATATCTATACACAGAGGGGTCAAATTGCCTTTTAAAATTGTGTATACAAGGGGGGTTTTTTGCTACCCTCCGAACGCAGATGCCATACCCCCCTTATGTATAAGTGCACGCTGGGGGTCCTTTACTGTGTTGCAAGGTATGAAGTTGTTATGTAAATATGTATTCTTTAGTATATTTGAAGTATGTAATGCTTATAAATGCTTCATTGTGTCGGAGCCATTGTTGTCATATGATAAACATTTGAGAGCTTTTATTTACTTCAGAAATTGCAACGTACAACATGGGTTTGAACAACAGGCATCTTCAGTCTCCAAAATCGGTATTTAATTTTGTAGATAGGTTTTTGCATTACAAAGCTTTGATTTTGAAGCTGACTATCTCCGTTGTTTCATCTATAAATGTTATTTATGAAATTCTTCACCCTTGCCAGATTGAAATGCAGATTCAGAGCCACCCTGACTTGGAAACCATAAGCAGTTCAAAAGTATTATATATCTTAAAACTCATGTCTTCAGTTCTATCCATATAATCACCCTGACTTGGAAATCATAAGCAGTTCAAAAGTATTATACATCTTAAAACTCCTGTCTTGCACAACTTTACAGATGTGTAGTTGGACAAGCTCTTATGATAGAATGCACATAACATCTTATGATGTCAATATTATCATAGTTCTCAATCTCCTGCAACTACCTTTAAACTGCAGTTGAATGTAGATGACTGTTGAGAGGTCGATGATGGAGGTAAATGCATTTTGAAAGTAAGTTGACAAGAAACCTGCCCTAGGTGTGCAGGCAGCAATTTTCACATCTCATATGGATTGCAAGTTGTCCTAGGTAGCTATTAGCATCTTAGATTGTTAAATTTGATGTATATTAATTTTGATATTTAATATAATGTACTATCTTCAATTCAATTCTTTTGCAGATTAGTTGTTTTTTGGGAATAATAAGGATTCTTTTAGTTTCCTTCGTTTCCATTTGGTTTTATCTCTGAAGTCCTATAACACCATATAGCCAGCATAATATGTACATGGTACGCAGTTTGGTGGTATCTATGGAGAAAAATTGGGATCCTCGATTTAACTAATTATTACACAGGCATTTCCAGCCTATTACACATTAATCAATCCTACGAAAAAATAGCAAATCATCTTAATAGGTGATGCGGTACATTTGACCTCTAGCCCCACCCTAAACAAGTAATAAAGCTGTAGAAAATCCCTCATTAGTATTCCTGACTCAAACACAGTTCAATTTTTGCATGTTCAGAACTTAGATTCTTTTGATTTAATACAAAAGACCTTTGGTAACGAGTCGTTATGGTCAATATCCTTCTATCATGCGGGCACCGAACACAAGGCAAAAAAATGCAGGTTCAAATTCTGCATATTCTAGCATGTATAGACGAGTTGGGTTGTCAGTTCCCTTGATTGATATTATTAAAGTAAATTCCATGTAACATTTAGTTGATTAGCTTTGTTTGAACCAAGTTCATTGTTTTTGCAGGTCATTTATTTTTCTTCCGAAGCACATTTTTCTTCAGAAACATTCAGGCAATTACTCAGAGGTACTTCTGCATAAAGTTCCCTGTTAGTGTAAGTTTAAACCTCTTCACAGGTGATGTCAGACATGATGATGCCAACAAACTAAAGGTTCGCTATTAGGTTTGTTAGTCTTAGGCAATATATTTGTTGCAGCTTGAGATGGCTAAGCCAAGGTTTATGTTAATTGGAAATTTCTAGAGATCATGCCATGCCATCACGCAGGAAAGAGTTGAAGCTCATAACAAAAATCGTTTAGCCTTGACAGAGGCATTCATGGACCTATTATAACTTTGCAATGGAGATTTGCAACAATATAAGCAAGCAACACCTGAACTAACCCTAAATAACTTGGATTCAAAAGATCAAGAAAACATAATCTCTTGATTAAAACAGATTTGCTGATGCATTCATGTCATTATGTGCCAACAACATAGAACTGCATTTATAGACCTTAAAATCCCTGTTAGTGATTTAATGTGTTTGCAAATTAAAAGCATTGGTTGCATCTTCATTGGCCCCTCCCACCGTCATATCTTTGAACAAACTATAAGAATCCTCCTTACAACTAAAACGAAGCCATTGGCTTGATTGTACAAAAGGCCTCCCAAGATGTTGACTTAAATCAAAGATTTGCAAAAAATCAAGATCAATCTTTTTTTACATTTTTTAAGCATCATTATGTTGCACCTCATTTAATGTAAATAATGATTTGTAGTCAACGATTAAAACAAAAACTTGGCACAATTGTAACTGTTATCTAATAAATAGAAAGTGTAATTCTCGAAACCATTGCGAATAGTTAGTTAGGCTCACTTGGTAGTTACGATGCCTCTCCTTCATATGCCCTTTCTTCCCTCTTCATCTTCATCAGCTCATCTGTGTTCTCCTCTTGCCAACTCTCCCTTTAGCCTACTTGCCCACCCACCCACCCCACACCTTGCTCTTTTACTCGTCTTTTTAATATGTTCCTTACCTTGGTGGTTATGCGTTGTTGAAGGTATGGTCGTGGTAAGGCCCTCATGCTCGCTGATCTCTATCATTCTTTTGATCTTAGCTTTCATTCTCGCCTGCTCTTCCTCCAAACCTTCTCGACATTTGTTTTTCCATTAATCCTGTACTCTTGTTGGATTTCTCTGTTGTGCAGACTGTAGAGGAGCATTGTGGCTTGGGCAGCATTAGCATGATGGCTAATGTGTGGCTCTTTGTGGCATGGTGGCCTTGAGTTGGGCAGCATTAGCATGGTGGCTAATGTGTGGCCTTTTGTGGCATGGTGGCCTTGAGTTGAGCAGCATTAGCATGATGGCTAATGTGTGGCTATTATTGTGGCACTGTGGCTCTTGAGCTTGAGCATTGTGACTTTTGTTGTGGCCTAGTGCCTAGTTGGAGGCCTAGTGCCTGGTTGGGGCCGTTATTGTGCTGGTTGAGGCCCCTGTGTGCTGGTTAAGGCTTTTGTCTTGGGGTTGAGGCTTTGTGCCCTGGTTGGAGGCCCTAGTGCACCGGGTTGGAGGCCTTGCGTGCTGGATGGCCAAGGTGGCTTTTGGTTCATCTTTCTTGTGTATGCAGGGTTTAGCGTGGCTGTTTGGAAGAGAGCTTTGGATTCGAAGCACAAGATGAGGATCTATGGAGAAGACAATTCAAACATGTTTCGCCTTTGGCAACTTCATTGCTGTAATGTATTTTCACCCAATAAGGCTAGTCAGCATGAGGGTACAAGATCTATTATGTTTTTGGACCTAGCATTGGTTAGTGATCCCATTATTGTCAGGGTTTTTCCTCAAAAACCCGAAAGGGCGAGGTTTTTTAATCCCGGCCATAATGGTTTCACTAGCTTGCTTAGTGATCAGCATTGTTGTACATTAGCATTGTTGTACATTGTATTATTTAGTGGAGACACCCAGATGGGGCTTTTCTTTCAGTTTCTCTCTCCTTGTGAGTTGCTTGCTGGTTTTGAGAATTGAACTTATCTTCGTATCACGATAAGAAGATAACTTCAACTATTGTTTGAATACGGATCTCATTTTTATCCCCTTGGGCGAACGAACAAACATGTCAAACATTTACTAGAGTCTGGCACCAATAATCATACTATACTTACCCACTTCCCAAATTGAACAAAACACCTTATGACTATGAAAGACGATTGGCTATAACATACCAAATTCATAATGCAGTTGAACACAAAGCATAGATATTAATGTATTGGCCATGTTATAGCCACTGGAGTTTGCATTCATGTGATAGTATGTTGACGCACACCCCCACATTTAGTAACACAAAGGCATTATCCCATTGTGTACATCATGACTAGATTAGGTTTTCAAGCCCATTTACCAAAAAAAAAAAAAATTTCCAAAAAAGTAGATAGTTTAGAACATACATTAATGATTTTATTGTAGTAAAATATGTGCTTTCACACCGAACCATCCCGCTTATTCAATATAAATGCACATAATGCGCAAGATGCCTCCTAAATCTTCCACCCACATTCCACACATACATAAAACAATTTACACATGCCCAACATCCATCCCATCCCGCTCCTCCTTCCATCAACCGATTCTATCAACTATTGCAACTAATCACTCCATGCGTCGACTAATGCTCGGCATCGCCGGGCACACGTTTCTAGTCTAGTTTAGAATAGATGTAAGTTGAAGCTTTTGCCATTGTATTATTGTAAGTTGATTCTAAATTCCTTATTTGTAGCCTCATGGTAGCTCTAAATCTAGGTCTAGACTTCATTGGGAGCATGACTAAGATCTGTCTGGCTTATAGACTCAGAAATAGCACATTGGCAGCACAAGAAAGACCATGAATCTTTCATAGAGTGGCTCGCTTCTCATTATGTTATCTTTCCCAATTTGTTCTAAATCCACTCAAAAATTTTCAACTCTAGTGGAGCTTGCACTTCTGCCCGGACTTGAAAAAGGCATTGCATTTCTTGCTAACATTAGATGTGCTTGCCTATTAAAACAACGAGGTTTCAGCCTGCTAGTTTTCTCCCAATTTGTTCTCAATTGCTTCAAGGAAAGTTGCACTCCGGGCGATGGAAAGAATCCCCTCAAACACATACAACGTGATAAGTGGGCAGAAAATCACGTATATTGGTTTGTTCACTCCATTGTGTTTCAAATGGCATTGTTTGTGGAGTTCTAAATGGTGTGAATTGAATATTGTAAGCATTACATGGCTATATATGCCTCAGGTTCCTTTGGACAGAAATCTGCAAATGTGTATTTCCAACTCTAATGGCGCTTGCTCTTCTGCCCTAGTATGTACGTGAAAAAGGCATTGCATTTCTTGCTAGCATAGAACTATTTGAAACTGGAACTTTTCCTCCTTGAGAATTATCTGATCATCTTGCTTTTAATGTGTTCGGCTTGGTATCATATACAGTGCACTTAAAAGAATGGGATGTGTTTGCGTATTAAGGCAACTAGGTCTAGTTTATCCTTTCACCTTGCAGCCCTAAGTTTATTTTGTTTTTTCTTCTCCTTCTTTTAGCAGAACATCTTAACTGGTTTGTAGGTCATCTGGGATTTCCTACCTTGCAAATTATAAATGGGTATACGTAGGATAGCCCTATTAATTTACCTTTCATTTTGCAGGCTTGCATTTGTCTTTTTGCATCTTCTCCTTCTTTTAGCAGAATATCTTAACTCGTTGGCATTTACTGCCTTGCAAATTATAAGTGGATATAAGCTGGAACATCTTCTTCTAACTTGCATGCTCATATTAACAGCCATGAACTTGGTGTATTTACTAGCGGTCTTATTGCATAGCACTTTAGTGCACACTGAGAGTGGGCACCTTACTCAATCCATGTCTAAGGCAGCAAGGACGGTTGGTGAAATCAAGTTGTTGCCTAGAGGCATTTTTATATTTCCTTTAGTGGATGATAAAAAATCATTCTCATTCTTATAGTATTTCCATTTATCATTGTTGATCTCATCTTAAAGTATACATGTCTAGTTGTTTGCATGTGATACAACCAACTCCAATAGTTAATGTAGCGTATAACCAATTTCAATAACCATGTTCTCTGATTTATAAGGTACTACAGACTAATTTTGTTGAACATTCAATTTACAAATGTACTTTTGAAGAGGGCCTCACATATGGAATGGGTCGTTTACCATGGTGACAACTATCACATTCAGTACTACTATCACCATGAGAAAGATACATTGGGGTGAAGATGTAAATGGCATAATGGCAATGTAAACAGGGATATTACAATTATAAAGGAGGAGCATAGATGAAAACCATAGCATAGTTGATGTAGAGCAGGGCCGTTGTACACGAAGATGCACAAAGAGTACCAAGGACCTTACCACTTCCCAGAAAAATGTACTGACAATTATTAGTAGGGGTTTAGAAACTGACAGATATCTAGGAACCTTGCTACCCAACGGGGTTACTTGGACTTAACATTTGACATTTTTGAGCAAATGCCCAACCCAAATGTTGTTTCATGAAATCCTTTGATTACTGGTTGTGGGCATGTAAATAAAGCCCTTAAAAATTTTCAAGGTGGTGCAGGTGATGCCAAGTGCAAATTTTGTATCAAAGTACTCCAAATCGATGAGGTTTGTCTTATCTAGCAATACAACTTGGTGCTTCAAGGGAGGTGAATGACAACTCTATTTAAATGCATGCAAATCAATTTGTCTCAATTCTGCACATGCCAATTTGCAAAGGCAGTTTTTTGGTGTAGTGCCACAATCTATTCCTACTTTTTAAATGCCTTTCGAGCAAATGCCTTTCTGGAAATGTGAAGATTGTAGAAGCCAAATAGCTAAATAATCTTATTAGGATAAAAGTTTGATTTTTAAGTGCATTTTTATGTTCTTTATTGCATATGCATAAATATAGGAGATGCTCTACATTTATTCATTGTCAAGACAACTTGACATTTATGCGAGACAACCATCATTGGAAGCACATATATGAAATATCCTTGTGTACCTTTGGACTTCTTTGTTTGTAGAGTTTACAACTAAGTGGATATTGCTATTTATGAATCATCTCCAAACAACCTCATATCTGCTTTTGTGCTATGCTCTAGAATGCTTCTAAATGTCTCCAACAATAGAAAATCCTAAAATAAAAAACTCTTAAAAATAACAACTTCGCGAGTAGGCACATTGAACAAACATGCACGCAATAGAAGCAGAAGAAAAAAACTTAAAACCTCCTTTATGCCGACCCCATATTCTAGCTCCTCGAACTTGCACCATAGAAATGGCATAAGTAACATTAAAAACCTTACCACTTTTATGCAGACCATATACTCTAAAAGCACTATTCGAGCTTGCATCATAGAAATGGCAAAACAAGCGTGACCTATTCTTAACTTACTCTTTGCAAACACCACTAACGGGAGCCTTCTTTTGCCATTCAAATGCGTGACTCTACTTATCGGCTTTTGCACTACCAGTTACAATGCCCAAGCTCAATGGACAACTCTTCAAACACTAAACCATTGCCCCAAAGCCTGAAGAAAGTTGCAAAAAGATAGCATTCCTTTCTATATACACCTGGCTAAACAGATATACAACAAAAATCAATGAGTTATGTGGACATAAATTAACAAATCACATTATATCCAATACACAATACAATTTTCAGGACTTTTAACAAGTAAAATACAATAATTTCATAGAACCAATCATTGTTAGTGAATCTACACTCACTGCCACAGGTAACCTTATTTGTATGCAAAGACATATGAAATTGTACATTATTATTATGATACGATAAACTGCAAAAACATGTCTTTTTTTTTTTAAACTATATATATTCCTTTGGCTTCTGAACAATCAACAAATGAGTATTAGAAAAGTTGTAGTCGTTAATTCAATTCTAATTACTCACTTGAATCTGGATAACAAGTGCCTCTCATTCCAAACACACGTATATAAAATGGACATATTTCGTTCCCAAATAATGTCAACATAAATTGCATCAACCCCAAATTTCGCCTCCCATACCCAAACAAACTTATATGCAATGGACATATTTCCTTCCTAAATAATGTAATCTCTTATGTGCATGCTCAATATGTGTTGACCCGTAATTATAATAAATGCTTGGTACAAAACTCAACAAATCCCAAACAATCTCCCACCTTGCAGGAACATTTTAATACAGGAGGTTTGAGAGTGATAACATAAAAATTCCTAGAAAATATAGATTTTTCTAGAATGTTTTGGAAGTTGACTAATATGCATTGATTGGTCAATTAAGTGTAGTTGAGCAATTGACTTCAAAAAGTGGCAACTTTTAGCACCGCTGCACCATATATCACCTGCCCCTCCCCCCCTCGCAAATGAAAACACTGAACTTGTGCTTGCCCCCCTTTGGACCACCCCATTGGTCATTTCCCTTGCTTCATTTTGTCTTCAAGTCACTTGAACAATTCAAAGATGGTCGGAAACATTAAAATATAGCAACTATGCAATACCCGCTATGAAAGCACCAAACTTGCGCCTGCCCCCCTTTGGACCACCCCATCGGTGCGTAACTTGTATATATATACATTGACATTTTAAAGCGTTACCCCCAAGTAAACGATGTGTAGTTTAGACATTAGTTGACACCTAAGATTTGCATACAATTCATTAGGCCCTTTTTCGATGGCAAGGGTGTGTCATTTTCAAGCCAATAATTTTTTTTTTTTTTTTGAAGGACGACAAATTTTATTGAAACTCCAAGCCAAAAAGCAAAATACAAATGCAGAGGCGGGAATAAAGTCTCAGAGGATAATCATGATCCACTGAGTAGAACCACCAGCCTATGCATAAGACAACACACTCAAATAGGACTCAAATATCAAGCGTAAAGCAGCAAGAGCAAGCTTAAGAGCAATGGTAAGCCTTAACAATTCTAGCTTGTGCACCTTGGAGGACAACTGCAGGAGGAATATCAAACCCCGAAAGATAGGCGGTCTTACGCACTTCCGGATGGACCATAACAATCATCCCGATGCTAAATGAAATGCTTGGCTCGCAACTTATTCCAAGTATCCGGGATAGACAGACCATAAGCACTTGCGACTTGTCAATGTCACATGAAAAAAAAGCGGCCAAGACCAAACAGTGGAGATGAACACATAAAAGAAACAATGCTCAATGGTCTCTGGTCCCTTTGCTTGCACAATGGGGCAGTCTGTCGACACTCGAGGATCAAATCTGTGGACAAGCACATTCACGAGGACATCGTGAAGAATCGCCACCAAAGCACGCGACCACCTTAGGATGGAGTAATTTATCCCAAGCCCAAGTCCACATCGTCTCCAATTGGGAGGTGAAAATTTGAAGGGACCACCTAGTGGATGGCCGGAAGGATATCACTATTGACAAGCGACCTATACATAGAATTCACAAGCCTATGCTCATGAATACTCTGGTGGGAAACCCACATGCACCCTTCAATAGCCTCTGGAGCAACCAATGGCAGAGTAATGGATGAACCGAGGCACAAAGCGGAAGATTATTTTCCACAGGTATCCACCAACAAGGGGCATTCAGCTGATGACATGCAACAAGATCAATCTGAAATAGGGTTCGTATTGTCTCCCATGACTCCGGCAAGCCTTTCAAAAAAGGAGAGGCATTAGGAAAAAGGGCATAGGCGATAAAAGAGACTCAAGGAAGAAGCGGTTTTAATGAAGCTTTCCCAAAAGGAACACAATGTGCAAGTGACTGCTTCACCAACCGCACTCCAGGTGAGTCAACCATATCCTTAAGGATCCTCCAAATGAATTTAGAAATTAGAATCTTACTCTGCAAATGGAAGTCTGTCATACCCAAACCACCTGCAAATTTTGGCTTGGTGCATTTGGACCATGCAACCTTGACCACAGCATGCTCCTCGGTCCACCCCAAATAAAGTTACGGACAATCGTAACAATCGCCTGAAATTTTGACCGAGAAGCCGAAAGGCGAGAGGCCATATAGACATGGGAATTACTTAAAACATACTTAGCAACAGTTATTCGCGCTGGCAGAGAGAGCTTAGCAGTATTCCACCAAAACAAATGCTTATGTAACCCTTCAATGATAATATCCCAAGCATCAGAGGTAGAAATATGAATACCCACAGGTATACCAAGAAGTTTAATAGCCTTCCCATGAGGAAGCACCTTCCAAGGAAAATCCCAGAACACAAGAAGGCACAACCCCATCAAGCGTCCATAATCACGAGAACACTTTGGCCAACCAACAAGAACTCGGATGCTAAAGAGAAAGTATCAAGAAGAAGCTTTGCATTTCGAAGATTATGCGTGTCGAACAACAAGAAGGAGCGTGTCATCGATATCTTGGTTACAAATTTCTGTGAACCATCCTCCATACTCAACCCCCGCACTATCCCATCCCGCATGGCCTTAGCAAATAGGCGTGAGAGGACCTCGCCTACTATTGTGAACAAAAGTGGAGCTAATGGGCAACCTTGGCTAACACCTCACCAACCGAAAAAATAGTGGAGGGTTCCCCCGGAAACAAACAAAGAGATCATGCCGAGATATGGAGCTTCATAACATCTTTGGTGAACTGGCTGACCAAAGCCCAATCCTAAGAGGCTTTTTCCAAAATTCCCAATCTACAACGTCATATGCTTTGGCAAAATCTAACTTAAGATAGACTATCTGTTACGACCTTTCAATCCGGCCCAATACATACCCTCATAAGCGGCAGCAACATTGTCTAAAATGTTCCTCCTTGGCAAGAATTGATTGAGTAGGAGAGATTGATACAGACCAAGACATCACACACTTTAATCGCAAGGGCCTTCAGGAAATATTTTATACGGAAGACAATAATGTGATAGGGTGCCGGTCGAGATATTGTCTTGACTCTTTACACTTGGGAATAAGAGAAATACAGCCATTATTAATGATCTTATCCAAACTTACGAACCCACGAAACTCACGAAAAGCATTGTAAAGATCGCAACCCAACCAATCCCAATATTCTGAAAAAATTCCTTTGAAACCATCGGGCTAGGGCACTTGTCTTTCTTTAAAAGAGAAGGCGAATGTAAGTCATTGATGGTGATCTCGACTCTCTAGGTGCCGTTGCTCTGGGACACAATGGGGTGGATCTTGACAAGGCTGCATTGCATATCCTCACGAAGGAACAAGCGATGCCCGAAAAAAATGAGGAAAAGTGGTCATTGAAGATCGCGCTTCAATTGAGCCGGATCGAGAACACTCTCGAACCATCGAGGCAAAATAAGGGAGTTAATAGATGCCATCATACGCCTTCTCTTAGCGGCCCGAAAAAAGAAGTGAGAGCATCTATCACCAGATCTAAACCATTCTAGTCCAGCCTTTATCCTAGCTTGATTCACATGAGCCGTCTCAATGGCTTTAATCTCTGTCAAGATTTCTTTCTCTCCAATACCAGAAGAAGGGGCAAGAGCACGGCATCTCGTAACTCCCGATACAACTTGGGTTAATTAAGCCTCTAGTCCGAACCACATTGCATGACCCCTAATCGCCAATAATTTTTGGACATTTAAGCAAATAAGACTTTATCGGTTTTCCACGGCAGAAATGAGACATGTCTTAAGTTGGTTCCATACAAATTTCGTGTCAATTTTCTTCCGGGGAAAAGCTTCCCCCACAAAATATGGGAGCCAATCAATTCAGTTTACTCTTCATGTTTTTAGGGAGCTCTCAAAATAAGATATCAAGACATCCTATAGGGATCTTTTGACAACGTTATAGAGTAATCAGTATCAAAATTGCTTGCTACATCTCTTTTGAGGCCGATCTTATTTCAAAGAGAGATATTACATTTTGTATCTTTTTTGAACCCTAAAAACCATAACAATCAAAGATTTCAAAGCTTTACTAACCAAAAACAGTGTTAATAGGGTTCATGGCATTTGATTCGTGGCTGCAGCTCTGATGTTTTGGTGTGTTGTCTCACCTTTAAGGTGCATTAGACTTGACAAATCTTGAACAAATGAAATTGCTTTTGTACAATAATAATACTACTTTGTTAGAAGGAAAATGTGCTTTCAAGTAAAATAATCCCTT
Source organism: Isoetes taiwanensis (assembly GCA_021234155.1). Classification (NCBI taxonomy): domain Eukaryota; kingdom Viridiplantae; phylum Streptophyta; class Lycopodiopsida; order Isoetales; family Isoetaceae; genus Isoetes; species Isoetes taiwanensis. The sequence goes on from JAJEKV010000796.1 coordinate 46,011, forward strand.
AATCTAAGAAAGGGCAGTATCCCACTAGAATATGAGCAACATTCAAGGGGAGAATCTAATCATGAAATTGACAAATTAGCATAGAATGATGTTTATGCTTACTATTGTTTGATAGCCTGTTGTGGGCACCCATGCATGTGCAATAAAAAATAAGGCAGCATTGCAAATGAAATACTATTGAGGTGTCTAAGTGATATTGAAAAAATCCCTTTGTGCGAAGCTCCATTATCATCATCATAACACTTTTATACTATCATAGTGGCCTCTATACGTGTTTGTCATTGGGCCATTGCAGCCTTTTGCAATACTGTCCATTGCAAAAATGACAAAATAACATAGCACATGGTGACGTATATTATTAATGCAAGTAAAATTGTTAGAAGATTGCTGTGTTGCTTACCATTGCAGTATTCCACCTAAAGGAAAAGAGCTACTGTAATCGGCCCTTTCTTCCCAAATTATTATCAATTTGGAACATTCAAGTTTGTAACCACAATCCACCATAGCGAACAATGTGCCCCTTATGTTCATCCAAATGTGGAAAACAAAATGGTACTTTTAACAAAGTGGACAATTGCACTCTCATTGTTTGAATGCACTATTCGAGCACCTATCCAAAAATGTTCAATGTCCTAACCCATTGTATGTTATTGAAGATAACATTAGGAGGAATTTAATACATACGTTTGCACATATAAATGCATTTTCTAATTGATAACATGAATGTTTCCTCATTCTTCATGCACCATTGTCAGAATTTATGTGATAGGAAAGCACGCACAAGAATGGTTATTCCACTACTTACAAATGAGTCCATTAAGGTCCTTGATGGCACTCCCCAATTTTGCGTGAAAATGCCATAGAGTCTACGAAAACATACCCTACTTATGCACGGCAATGCCGGGCACACGTTTACTAGTTGAACGCCTCAATTCCATTTAATACAATGAGTATGTAAGCATTTCTAACCTTAATAAATGAAAGACCAAGAGTTTAAATATGAAATGAACAATGTCATATCCATCCTATAAATGTGAAAGAGGTACCCTCTTTGGGTCGCACAGATCCAATCCATCCAATCCAATTACGTGCAATTCAATCTAATTCAATCCAATTATAAAAGTCCATCCAATCCAATTCAATTCAATTACGTGCTTAATATAAACAAAAACATGCTTGAATTTCTTTTGTTTACGTGCAATCCAATTCAATCCAATTATAAAGTCCATCCAATCCAATTCAATTCAATTACGTGCTTCCGTCTCATTTCCATTTAATTCCACCTTGCAATATTAATGTCTGAAGGGACATGCCGACCAGGGCTCGAATTTGACGGCTTTCATGCTCGTTTTGGGATTTTTGCCCGTCAAAACAGGTGAAAAAAAAAGTTATATGGCAAACGAAGGGTAGCACTTAGGAAATTGCCCGTCATAGAGAAGGGCAACTACAAGATATACTCGTCATTTAAAGGCTAGGAACAGAGAAATGCCTGTTAAATGAACCATTGACATTAGAAATCTTTTATTTCTTATTATTTCATTCCAAGCATTGCATTTGCATTACAAGTACTAAACAACCAACAAAATACCATGAAATTCTTCAATCCATCCGCATGTGCTGTGGATATATTGTAAGCGATGACGAGACTAAGGAATAGTTGGAAACATTGCTTGCCAAGTTTGCTTCAAAAGTAGACATGGCTAGATGTTTGCATTACAATGCGTGTATCATTGTGGAATGAATCATTTGAAAGCATAGATTGGCAAGCATATTACAAAGCTAGTATGAAGCAAAGCAAAGGAGAGGAATGCCACTTGAATAAGTTTTTTTGATTGATTTTAAACTTTAAACTACTACTTTGTTTCAGTAGTATCTATGTAAATAGAGTGCAGCAGATGGATGATGACAGATTACCAAAGATGGCTTTACTTCAATCCGCACAAAAAGGTTGGTACAAAGAGGTGAAAGATTGGGTCTCCAAATGGGGGATTGATGACGCTGACTGGCCAACAACAGAAATTGGAATTAGAGAACTTGTTCAAGAAAAAGTGCTAAACAAGATGTGGCATAATCCAGGATCAAGGATGAAGATATACAGAGAAGAAATAAATCCGATGGTGACATACACAAGCTCGGAATACTTAAATGCACACATATCAAGATACAAAAGGCACTTGATAGCAAAGTACAGGACAAGTTCACATCAATTAAGGGTAGAAACAGGAAGGTGGGAAAAGCTCCCCAGAGAAGACCGAGTTTGCACGGTTTGTGTAGATAAGGTTGAAGACGAGTCACATGTTTTTTAATCGCCCACTTTATTCAGACATAAGGAGACGATTTGGCATTGATTATCCAAACTTTTACACTCTACTCCAGATAGAACCTAACAGACTAAGCTGCTTCTTTAGAGAAATTGAAAACTTTAAACATTTACATGATTGACATTGTATGTTTCTTTTGTCGCTCTATGACCTTTTAGGGTCCTAAAGAGCGTGATCAATATATTTTCATTTCATTTCATTTTCATTATATATTTCATGAACTATAACGGAAATATGCCTTATTCTATGTATCTATCTATGTTTTTGAGGAAAAAAACTAATTGCATTTGAAAGGCTTGAAATTAGGAACTTCTTGTCACGTTGAAGGTGTAAAATTATTTTGCCCGTCCCTGGAAAATTAAGGGTGAACCGTCAAATTCGAGCACTCATGCTGACTAACAAATGTGGACAGGGCGCCTAAATTCTTGTATTATATGTTAAGACAAACTCAATGGAAGATCTTACCTATCAAAGCATTTATTAATTTGAGAGTAGGTGAGACTCAACCACAATTGCAGAATTGCAGCCAAGCCAACCATTCAGAGATGTATGTGGCTGCATTCAGTTCAGACAAACACAATTGCAGCCAACGATTTAGAGATTTATGTGGCTGCATTCGATTCATTCAAACTCAATTGCAGCCAACCATTCAGAGATTTATGTGGCTGCATTCAGTTCAGACAAACACAATTGCAGCCAACCATTCAGAGATGTATGTGGTTGCATTCAGTATGTGTCCTTTGCAGCAGTGCATTTATTATGATGTTGATGTTTGATCACCAATAATTGCAGCACCAACAATTTCAAACTTTTGAGCACCAATAATTTCACACATTTATCTAACCAGGAAGCAAAATCACCTCAGCCAATAAGATGACAACTATTTTGTTTCAGTAGTATCTATGTAAGAACATTATATATTTGATGAACTATAATGGAAATATGCCGTATCGGAAAAAACTAATTGCGTTTGAAAGGCTTGAAATTAGGAACTTCTTGACACGTGGAAGGTGTAAAATTATTTTGCTCGTCCCTGGAAAATTAAGGGTGAACCGTCAAACTCGAGCACTGATGCTGACTAACAAATGTGGACTCAGGGCGCCTAAATTCTTGTATTATATATTAAGACAAACTCAATGGAAGACCTTACCTATCAAAGCATTTATTAATTTGAGAGTAGGCGAGATTCACCACAATTGCAGAATTGCAGCCAAGCCAACCATTCAGAGATGTATGTGGCTGCATTCGATTCGAACAAACACAATTGCGACCAACCATTGAGATTTATGTGGGCTGCATTGATTCGAATAAAACACAATTCAAGATCAACCATTCAAACACAATTGCAGCCAACCATTCAGAGATTTATGTGGCAAGCCATGAAGTCATTCTATCCAAGGGAAGGTTTTGATCGAAATCTTGATTCAATCTTTCATATTGCATTTGGAAATCAGCTGCTGCTCTTGTTTTAATACACACAGTAATGGGAAGATTGTTGTTATTCATGCTCTTCTTTCTAGCTTCGGCATGTCATTTCTCTGGAGCACATGATAATGATGAGGAATTTCATGCTCTTTTGGGTTTTAAGGATGGTCTTTACTATCCACATAATTATTTGCATGATTGGAATGCCAATAACAGAAGTCTAATGTGCAACTGGACAGGAATTACTTGTGATTCCTGGGCTACACACGTGCAAGGAATAGAAATCCATGGAGTATCTGGACTGCTGGGAGATGAATTATGCAAATGCAGAGGTCTGCAGGAATTGTCAGTGAAACGTAGTCAGTTAAATGGATCAATTTCTGCTTGTTTTGCTTCACTCTCTGCCCTTAGGGTTTTAGATCTGGGAGAAAATCGTATGACTGGGAACATTCCAAAAGATCTAGGGATGTTTTCTGCTCTGGAGTATTTAGATTTATCCGCTATGGTTATCGGGGTGAGATCCCAAGTGCATTGTTCACCAATTGCTCTGTTCTATCTCATCTAGATCTCCGTTTAACTCACTTGACGGGTAGCATTCCTCAAGGATTTACTAATTGTTCTGCTCTTCAAAAAGTAGATATCTCTCGGGAACCTAGGTTCGGGGAACCTGCGGAGATATGCTATCGGGCATATCGAGAGATGTCCGCTCTCCGCATCTAGATCTTGGTGATAATAATTTTCTGTGTAACATTCCGCAGGAGTTGGGTAATTGTCCCCGCTCTCGATTATCTAGATCTCTCTTATAATGCACTCACAGGTAACATTCCAGGGGAGTTGGGTAATTGTCCTGCTCTCAGTTATCTAAGTCTCTATCATAACGTACTCACAGGTGATATACCAAGGGAGCTTGGTAAGCTGAATCTCTCAGATTTGATTCTCTCTAATAACGAGCTCACCGGTTATATACCGAGGGAGCTTTTTGCAAACTGCTCCAGTCTTATAACGCTACATCTCGGTTTTAATAACCTCAAGGGAAATATTCCAATTGAGGTAAGCAACTGTACACTTCTTTTCGATTTGGATCTCTCTTCAAATGGTTTGACAGGTAATATCCCTCAATTGGGCCAGCTTTCTGAACTGTGGCGCCTGTCATTAGCAAATAATTCTTTGACTGGTAATGTGCCAGACCAATTTGACGAGCTTTCTCCACTAGATGAACTGTCATTAGCAAATAATTTTTTGACTAGTACAGTGCCAAACCAACTTTCAAACCTATCTTTTCTCACTTCATTGGACCTCTCGTCAAATAATTTGACAGGCAGGATACCTTCTGAGCTTGGAAATAGTGGCATGCTGTGGTATTTGAGACTGAATGACAACAAGCTCTATGGAGATATACCGTCTAACTTCAATATTTCGAAGCTTGGCCTAATTAGATTGAGTAATAATTATTTTACAGGATGGATTCCAACTATGGGGCGTGATACAATCATGGCGCGGATTTCAGCAATAATAAACTTTCAGGCCCATTTCCAAAGGAGCTTTGCTATCAGCAAAACCTAGTCGCCCTCAAGCTGGCACACAATAATCTAGAAGGGGAAATACCTGAATGTATTGGCCATTTGACTAGCATCATAATTCTAGATCTATCAAGCAATAAGCTCACTTTGGGAACCCGCCTCAAAAACCTGTTAAGACTAATCTCGGGCTTCAAGAAGGCGGATATTGGAATACTGAATTAGTTTTAGCTGGTTTTTCTATCAATCTACAATGGAAGGGTGCTTCTCGGTACTTTGACAAGATCGATATCTGAACAACAATCTTTGACGATCCAACAATGAGTTGAACGGATCCATTCCATAAATTGGGCAAGCTTGTATTACTAAAACAAGCCCGGAACTTGTCCCATAATCGGTTCAACGGTGAGATTCCTCGTGAGCTAGGAAATCTTAAGGCTATGGAGTCACTAGATCTTTCATGGAATCGGTTAAGCGGTACTCTTCCAGCTGAGATATGTAGAATTGATGGTTTGGGAGGGCTTGATGTGTCTCATAACAATTTAAGCGGACATGTTCCAACAGACAATCATTGTGATACAAGGTTCAAGCATCTCGTGATTCAAGGAAACCAACTATGTGGTCCACTATTGTCAGTAGCATGTAATCCAACAAGCAAGACCACAGATGTTGTGGAGGGTGGATGACACTGGAATAGCTGGTTCAAAGAGTATGTTTGGAATCCTGGGTTCTACATGGGAATCTTTATATGCTCATCTTCAGCATCGTACTTACTGTAAGAATATGAAAATAGATTTCCCTGGTTTCTATGCTACTTGTATAATGATTGAAATCAAATATAGCTATAACGGATGACACACATTGTAAAACGCAGATTATCATTATTCCATAATTTGATGCCCCTTGAACAGCTCAAATATAAATTCCATTATGATTCAAAGGCAGGATGCTACTTCTCATGATTGCAGACCTAAGCCATTGGATCTTTCAAGGAGTGATCAATTTCCATCGCATCAATTTAGCATGAATTCAACTCAGAGTGGATAGGATACCAAATTACACGGTTTTTTAGGAAATCTTCATGTTTTTCATCAGCTACTATAAGTAGCGTTTAACACGGTCTGTAAGCAGAGAAAGGTAGTTAAAATTGCGAAACGAGATTCTTATTTGAATTAACTTCGGTGGGCTTCACGTTTTCTAATATAAGGATTGTGTGGCTTCGCCATTTTTTGTGATATAAATCATTATTTCATTTCATCCTGGCAATGTGAATTCTGCAATATATATTCTGCAATATATATTCATTACTAACTTATATTCTGCAATCTGAAGAACCAGTTACATCTCGTCAATTGTTTATAGCGCATTCCTGACGCTCCAGCTCTCGTTTCCATCACCACCTCCAATTGTTCCCGCGAAGCCGAGCTCTGCTCCAGTATATCTGACGCTAACAGATCCGAGCTCTGTCGCCCTCCAGCTCCTGTATATCTGACACTAACAGATCCGGCCTGCCTCCTATAACAGAGCCGGTTTCCTCTTTTTTGTCTTCCTGCCTTGGCCAGATCCCACCCCGCCTCCTGTAGAAGGCTAAGCGGCCCGCTTCCCAATCAGCGATTCGACTTCATCTTTTTTCTACCTTCGATTGCGCCTCCGTAACCGAGGTTGAAATGGGGGTTCGACCCTTAAAAATCCGGGCATTCCAAAAAATTTCCGATAGCCAAAAAATATTCCCGGCGTTTTTTCAGGCTATTTTCGGAGAAGTTTCTAAGGATTTCCGGAAAAGTACACTATAATTTCATGTATTTCCGGCAGAATTAAATGTAAACAGGCATTTTTAATGGTTAGGGTAAATTCTAATTTCGAACCCTGCCTGTAACACGCCGTCGCCTCTTTCTTGTTGGAAGACCCTGCCCACATGGCAGGGCCACGTGGCCACAGGGCCAGAATAGGTGCCCAGGTCTCACCCAGGCCGGCGTCCTCACTCCCGGGGGGAACAGTTAGGTGGCATCCCCGATTTAAGGGGCGCTCACCTTTTACATCACTTATCATACATCTATTCTCCCTTTATACTTAGTTATTCATATCTAATAGCCACTACTACACACTTATTTTCCTTCATACACTCATTAACTTACACTCCTTACATCCTCACCTTTTTTCTCACATACACTCATTTCACTACATTCATCACCAATCTACTATCATATTTTATAATCATCCACTAATATTCCACATTTTACACATTACTATATCATACTTTCTATTTCACATCTTATATCATTCACACATAACTTCATATTTATATTCTTTTCCTCATCTCTTACTACACCAATTTTTTACCTCTTGCCTTTATATATTCTTTTAATTCTTATTTTCCATTCAACCTCATTACATTCTCATATCTACTTTCTTCTACTCCATACTTTTCCTTTATCTCTTATTCATTCTCATAATTTTCATTATATCATTTGCTCATGGCATAATTTGCCACCATTGCCTTGTTCATTCTTTGGCGGGTAATCGATCTTAACCCATACAATTATTTCCGACCCAAGTAACCCCGCCTCGTTCTACCTTAGTTTTTCGGGGTTGCTTCTGCACCAACATCTACCTGGAACACTGTTATTGATTGTCGCATTCTCCATTGATGGTCGGGTCTTGCCTTATACTAACCGGCTAATCCTTGCCCACAGAGGATGTATTGGTCATAATTTTTCTTTACAGGGCATTCTCGATCCTTGCCACATCCAGGTGGACCACTCCCCCATGCGTGCCCCATCTTGATCTTGCTACATAGCTCGTGTTTCAAGTATTCTATATGTTGGAGGTTTTTTGCTTGGGGTCAGGTAGACGGTTGTTGTTCACGCCTTTACTATGGTAAGTCCCTTTGTAGCATTCTTTTACAACTATTGATTTTTAATGGTTGTTCTTATAAGTGATACCAGAGGTTCTCTTCTTGTTTTCACAATGCCATTTGCCTTATCATTTATGCATCTAGAGCTGCGTTGACATTGCTGGGAGTAATGGGACCTACTTTTGGAGGTTTCTTGTCTTAGCATGAGATCAATGGCAACATTTTTGCATCATATGGTAGTTACTCCATTTTGCCGTGATACATGCATCTTTTCTATATGTTCAATGATTTTTATTGGTTCTTTTTTGCTTTTCTTGCCTACGGATATGCCATATGTTTGGTGTTTTTCTAACTTTCTTCTAGCGGAGATGTTCACTTGACGAACTTGCCTCCTGGCTCTGGGTTGATGGACCGATATTTCTGCCACCTTTTCATCATGTGGTGGCCCACTTCATTTTATCTAGCTACATGAATGTGGGTATTTTCCATTTTCTAGAGAGGGATTGGTTGTTTATCTTGAATTGACTCTTCTAGACTGTGTAGAGACCGGCCCTTAATAGCAACAATGTAGAGACCTTGTGTTTTGTGTTTGTAGGCGTGTCTTGTGTTCCTCCTTTTCCCATTGACTTCGGATGCTTCTAACTTACTCACAACCATAACTTTGGTTCACATTGCATTTCCTTACCCCTTCATTTGTGCTTGGCCTTCAGCTATCGTCATGGCTTTCCATCTTGTCTTGGTTCCGGGGATCCTTTTCAATCCATTATCTATATTTGCATTTAATTTTGTGTTCGGTATATTATCATTCACATTTTTGCTTATTGGAATCCTTCGATTCTTTTAGCTGCTTGTCATTTCCAAATATTCATTTGACCCTCTTTTTATTTGAGCCCCTTCTGCTTCTCTCACGTTGATCCTCTATTTTGCAACCCTTTGTTTCTCAACCCATTCCGTTAATGCATCGTTATTTCAAGCCATACGTATGGCCCTAGCTTTATTCATACTACGTCTTCGTCATTGTATTTTCATTTGTCCTTTTCTACTATCTGGCTCACCCCTTGCATTCCACCCTAACCTAGGCACTCTGACCTCCATCTTCTCCTTTTCATTGGCCATAAACTCACCTTTGACTACTTAAGCCTCATTTTTGCTCGATTTACTGTGATTCACCTTAACCTTCATCTCAATTTTCATCTTAACCTTGCTCTTGAGTTGCGCTAACATGCCTACAACCTCTTCCTCAATCTCGTTCCTCGTTTGTCCGAGGTTCTTCATTTGGGGCCTTTTATCATGGTCTTAGACATGTGGTATTATTTGTTTATAACATCCACACTCATTTCTCTGTGGCTAACCTGCACCAGTCCTTTACACCCTCACTCTCCTATTCTTGTTCCAAACCATTGCTCAGCTCTTATGACCCTCGTTGCTAGGGGGCAACCAAGTCCTATTTGGCACCTTGTAGTTTGGCGTTGTGTTCTTAAAATTGTTCTTTACAGTTTTTCGGTTTTCTGGCCCTATCCTTAGACGTCCTTTGCATAGTTGCTATTTCTCTGTCGCACTCCCTTATACTCTTTCCGCCTTTGACATTCTTCTCTTTGCCATGTTTTTTTGCACTTTGTCATGTTTTGCATTTGAGAGCTCCTTTGCAACATATTTATCCTTTGGAGCCTATTCACCTCGTTGTTTTAGACTTCATGTAGTCTTTTCATATTGTATCTTCTTTCCTTGATTTTTCAGTTATGGGGAGTTTCCTCCATTATTCTGCCTTGTTAACTCGATCATTCTTCGTATTCTGCTCTAATGAGGTTTTGGGGATTATATCATTGTTCATGTTGTTATTAAGACGATCGTGTTTTACATTTTTTCTGGCAGTTGGGCTCTTGTCTGTGGTTATTTTCTTGTTGCATTTGTTCATTGACTTGCATTCCTCTTTTCTCATATTTATGCTTGGGCTTAAAACATGACTTTAAAAACATTGCTCTGAAATTGTCATTATGTTGGCGATTGTCGTTTATCCCGTAACATTGCAGCTTCGCGAAGTTGTATTTTTTGTTCTTGGACATGGGTGCCATGTTATGTTGTTCGGTGGTTTCTCCATTTTTTGCGGACTCGGCACAAGTTTATTGCTTATATAGCACCAATTTTATGGATTTGGGTGATCTTTTGTTTATAATTAGCTCCCCTTTGTCATATTCGTAGTAGGCTTCTTTTTCCGTGCATCGCTTTGCTCACAATATGTAACATTATATACCCATTGTGTTTTCATTTCCTTTATCATGTACATCCCCTCATTTGCTTTCTTATTGCAGATCAGCTGTACGGCCCTCGTTTTGCTAACAATATGTCCTTCTATGTAGTCATTCTACCATATGGCTAACTTCTTGGCACTCCTCTTTGACCTTGCCACTATTGATTTTCGTTTCCTCTTTTCTCTTGGCCATAACCTCACCTTGACCTTGGCCTCACATTTGCCATGAATTGTTTGTGCATAGCCATCCTACTTTTCTTCAAACTTAAGCCTCGTTTTTCTTGATCCATGATGTGATCCAAATTTAACTTCACTCTCCTCTCCCTTGACCTTCCTCTGACATGTCTGCCACTTCTCTCTCCACCTCTTCGTATTCACAGCGCTATTCATATTGCCGCATTCATTCCTCGCTCCAAATGTCCTATTATTTTCCTTATGACCTCTCATTTAACACTATCATTTCTCTTTTGTTCCACATTCACATCTTGTTTAACAACTGCGTTGCATTGCATTTTTGTCGCAAGTACGTCTTATTTGGCAAATTCTAGTTTGACATCGTGTTCTTGAAGTTCTTTAGTATTCTAGGTTATTTCGGCGCTATCATTCTATTTCATTGGCCTATTTGCTATTTGGCTTTATCTGGATATGATGCATATTGCGTTTGGTACCGCCTTGAGATTTTGCGACATGGGGTTCTATTGGATCATCTTTCCTTTTTATGCTTCTCTTTGTCTTGATGGGGAGTATCTTACGTTGAACATTGTACACAAGGTGTTATATTGGGCACGTTCTAGTTTTGTGCATGGTGCTGGTTCTGCCTGATTCTAGTTATCTCGAGAATTCCATTTCTAGCTGTCGATTGAGGGCTTTTTGCACTCGTAGTGGATCTTTTTCTATTTTGGTATGATCATTATATATCATTGGCATATTTGCTATTTAACTGTATCTGGATATGATGCATATTGCATTTGGCACCGCATTGAGATTTTGCGACATGGGTTTCTATTGGATCATCTTTCCTTTTTCTGCTTCTCTTTATCTAGATGTGGAGTGTCTTACGTTGTTGTACACCAGGTCTTATATTGGGCACATTCTCATTTTGTGCATGGTGCTGGTTCTGCATGATTCTAGTTATCCCGAGAAATCCATTTCTAGCTGTCTATTGAGAGCTTTCTTGCACATATGGGGGATCTTTTTCTATTTTGGTATGGCTCGCTTTCTAACACTATGACATCCTTGCGTAATCACTTATTCCTTTTTTTCTCATTCTGCCGCATGGCGAGCCTCCTTACACTCCCCCTCGACGTCGGCACTTGACCCCATCGCCTCTTTTACCTTGGCCTTAATCTCACCCTTGACTTCAGACTCGCACTTCGACCTTCTTTGTTTTTCATCAGCCTTTCTTTGCTTGAACCACGATGTGATCCGAATGTAACTTCAATCTCTTTCCCCTTCTTGCCCTTCCTTAACCTCTATCTCCACCTTCTTCCTCGTTCTATAAAAGTATCATTCCTATTGGTGCATCTGGTCCTGCATGGAGTGTATTGCATTTTTTATCGAAAGCACGTTTTATTTGGCCATTTTTAGTTTGTTTTCGTGTTCTTGACGTTCTTTTTTATGGTTTTACATTGATGCTTATCTTTCTCTAGATGTCGCGTATATTGGATTATTGTGCATGAGGTATTATCTTGGGCGCATTCTGATTTTGTGCAGTCCTGCCTACTTCTAGTTGTCTTGGGGCATTTATTTTTCGCTAGTTGTTGTGATCTTTTTTTCTTGTACATTTCTCATTGTGCATTGTGCATTGCTATCATTATGCATCATTTGCCGGGAACTTTTTTTCTAGCTAGCTGTTGAGCTCTTTTTTCACAGTGCATTGTGCTATCATTGTGGCTCTCATTATACATTATATTTTGCTATTTAGCAGTGTCTGGATGTGCCAAATATTGCGTTTGGCACTCCATTGCAATTTTGTGACATGGGTTTCTATTGGACCATTTTTTGTGGGTGGTGCTCTTTATTTCCACCGTGATGACGCACATTTCTTCCGCCCGCTGGGTTTCTATTGGACCATTTTCTTCCGCCCGCTGGGTTACGCTTTTTCTCCACCCTCCGGGTGATGCTGTTTATTTCCACCTCGAGGGTGACGCATATTTCCTTTTACATGATTGTTATCCACCCGTTGGGTGATGCTTTTCTCCACCCTATGGGTGATGCTATCTCCACCTGCGGGCGATGCTGTTCATTTCCACCTCGAGGGTGACACATATTTCTTTTTACATAATTGTTTTCCACCCGTTGGGTGATGCTGTTCTCTACCCTATTGGGTGATGCTCTCTTTTTCTCTCCTACATGTTGGATTTTCTCTAAACATTCACGGGTGTTTTTAGAGTTCTTTGTGTTGCTTGCAGGTTTTACGCCATCGGCTTATAGTTGAGGAAATTCTTTGGTAGTCGGCCGATTTGGTGTCTCTTGCGAGTCCCTTCCCAGAATAGCATCGATCCGAGCCATCTGGACGCCATTCCGAAGGGACGGGGCATACTATATCGGAGTTTTTTCTCTTCGGACCGGTTATCGGCGTCTTCTCCGCTGACTCTTCTTCTATTCTCGTTGCTTCCCCTCCCTTCCGCCCTGCGTGGGGCATGAGTTTGCTTTTCTCTAACCATTCCCGGGTGTTTTTTAGGGGTTCTTTGTGTTGCTTGCAGGCTTCCGCCGTCTTATGGGGTCCTGCTATATTTGTGTTCGCCATCAACCCACCTCTTTCAGTTCTCCAGGCAACACATTTAAGGATTGCGCCGTCTTCTGGGGTCCTGCTATATTTGTGCTCGCCATCAACCCATCTCCTTCGATTTTCCAGGCAACACATTCAAGGTTGTTGGCGACCATTTCTCATTAGGGTTTTCCTCGAAAACCCAGAAGAGCGGGGTTTTTTATCCCAATGAGAAGTTGTCGCCATTACCCTTCTATATTGCCTGTGCACATTTCTTTTTACGGGGTAGTCCGATATTGTTCCTATGGTCGGCTACCCCTCTCTATTCTTCAAAACATTGTATACTGCTGCTGTGATGAATGACAAGCCTATCTATGGCCGATTTGGTGTCTCTTGCGAGTCCCTTCCCAGAATCAAACTTTATTGAATTTCTACTTTATCACCACTTCTAATTTTCCATCTTATGTTCATTCTACCCACTTTATTTATCTGCTTATTCTAGTTTTGCATCTTATATTAATGCTATCGATCGTGCCATAGTAACATACCTCACCACACACAAATCTCACTACTTTAGTCACAAATAAGTACTCACATTAATATTCCAAATAGACAGCTATGCAACAGTGTACTCACCACAAAATAGTTTTTTCCATAGGAAATCTGAAAGTCCAAAACATCCTTTGGCTACAATGCACAAGAAAATGAATCAGGCCCAACAACAAGTGTTAACAAAAAAAAGAGGGCGTCCAAGGTAAGTCCAAATGTCACATCGCGTTATTTTTTATGTTTACACTCTATTTATTACTTTATCTTCTTTCTTTACTTAAGTTTCCAAGGTCCGTTCCAATCCCTACTTGCTTAGCTCTTCGAACCTAAAGTTCCCTACTTTGACCACTAATAACTGCCGAACCGAACAACATATGATATCTCCTTTTGTTGCTTATCTCTTTATTCTAATTCTTCATCTTTTAGACATTCTATATTATAATGTTATCTTTTAGCCATCCTATATTATAATGTTAGCCATATTAGGGTGTGTCTTCAACCACGCCCTAGATCCGACGGCCCAAATTTGACCTACGATTAGATGTGCCAGATAGCTCCTGATTTTATTCTCGCTCGATTTGGGCTTTTCCATCGCTTCGTGAGCAGCTTATGATTTAAACGGTAGAGCATGCATTGGCAGCTCCGACGCTCGGTATGGGGGTGCCCTTAAGGAGATAGAAGGAGATGATGCATATTGGTGGTGGCTTTGGTGACTATGGTACAGATCCGGCAAGACTTCTTCTACTTGACAATATTAATGGTGGTGAACTGATTGCGGGCTTGGATCTGCTTCGTTATCTGGACTCCTGGATATGCCATAGTTGAAGCTCCTCCCATTCCGTCTGGTTCATAGGTGCATTAGCAGGCCTGCTTAGAGGTTCAGGTGCGTTGTTCTGCCCACCTGTAAATTTCCTCACGGCTATCTTGCGATTTGTATCTGCAATTAAGGTGGGCTTGACACGACCTCTAAGAGCTAAAGCTTTTTGTTTTTTCTGAATGCTTTGTTTCCTGATAAAACAGGTGGGCCTCTAATTCGAAGAATCGTGACTGTTGGAATGCAGTTTTCGTGATTCATTTCCTTGCATAGTCTTCTTACCAAGGCATTTGAAAAAGGTGGTTGCTTCAGATTAGGGCTGTCGATTCTATGTTTCATTCCATCTCTTCAAGGCTTCTTCAAGTTTTTTCATGCAAGCTCAAGCTATTCTTAACTGTGTTTCCTCGCGGTTAAAGCTTTTTGTTTTTTCTCAATGCTTTATTTTCTGAAGGCCTTTCCTTTGCTAGGTTTTTGAGGATGGGCTTAAACGAGGATCTTGGGTCTAGAATGATTCTCTAGCTCTGATCCAGTTCATGTGTACAGTTAAGGTAGAGGGAGGGTGTTGACGCCAGAAGAAGCACCCTTGAAACCTTTCGGAAGCAGTTCGCCCCAAAGGTCCTCTCCCAAAGGCCCCTGGCCACGGACGGGCAACTCTCCCACTCCGGAACTGTGAATTAACATTGCCAATGGACTCAAAACGTCCATATTACCCTGGAGACCAAGTTTTGTGGGCAGAAGACCACCCCTTCTCCAAGAAGCACCAAAGTAGCTCATGTCCAACAGGAATTTTTGACAGCTATGTTCTAAGCATGGATGGTTGATGGCTTTTATATAACAGAAAAAATTCGTGCTATGGGCCTCAGATATTTAAATCATCTTAGTACTATGTTTTACAGAAATGCCATGCTGAGGCTAAATGAGGTCGTCTTTAAGTTTAAGTTCACTTTAAAATATGATATTTTTCCCAACAAGAACGTGAAGTTCGATTGGAGAAAGAAAGAGAAAATTACAAGAGAAGAAAGTTGCAACATGGTACCATAGAAACTGATGAACATCGATTGCAAAGAATGGCAGTAAGTGCACAACAAAAGCGTGATCAAAGGCACCAAATAGCTGCTACAGAAACAGAAGAGGAGCATCGACAAAGATTGGAAGAACTCACACAATATGAACGTGAAAGAAGAGCCCATCCATCTATGTACAGAATAGCAAGGACGCTTGGAATCACATAGGTAGAACGACACCATTGTGGTCCATTCGATAGGGAATGCATGCATTGTAGGGCATTGTCATTCAAGGACGATGGTACAAAATGCTACCACGATGGACAAATCAAGTCGACGCCTCTACAACCGATGCCCCATCTAATTCAGAGATTGCTAAGCTACCAACATCCAAAAAGCACTAACTTCCACCAGCACATCAGGGCCTACAATAGTGACCTTGCCTTTGCTTCCTTTGGCGCCAACATCGAGCAGTTCAAGGACATGGACCGTACTGTTTCAAGATCCAAGGACAAACCCACCATAGGGTAGGGCTAGTTTATGCCAATAATTCCCAACCTGCAACATATTCCTAGCTCTACATTTTAGATGCCAACTATGCACATGAAGCACGAGTCCAAAACTCCCAGAATGTAAATTGCGATATCCACCTTCTGAAAGAACTGGATTCCGTTCTGCGCAACGTCATCCCATATGCAATAGCCATGGTGATGCATGAGGTAGAGGAGCATTTACAACGGTCCAGCGAAGGCGTCAGGGATATCAGGATGTACTTTAACACTGCTCGAAACCTGGACCTTAGGAGATACAACCCCTCATGCTCAAACGAAGTTGCAGTGATAATGGAGAACCACCATTCCATAGGGACATCTGCATAAACCAAAAGGGTGGTGGCCTCAAGAAGATCCCAATCACAGACCCAAATCTTGAACCCTTGGTTTACCCCATGCTCTTCCCCCTTGGTGACCAAGGCTAGACGATAGGAATCAAGAAAGCGGAAACATCTTCCAAATCAATGTCTTTTAAAAAACAAGAGCACGTGAGTATGTTACAATTCTACAATTATCGACTGGCAATTAGAAGCGCAGCCTTGAAGCCACTGCTTTGCACCGTAAAGCTAACACAACAATTCATTGTTGATGTCTACTCGAGAGTGGAGGCAAACGATCTAAACTGGATCAAGCAAAACCAAAGGAAGTTGCGGGTTGAATTGTACCAAGGCCTCATTGACTACATAGACCATGCGGCAGAGCAAAGAGGCTTAAGACCCGGCAAGCTGGTAATCCTACCTTCTTCACACATTGGGAGCCCTAGAACAATGCAACAGAACTACCAGGATTCAATGGCCTTGATCTGAAGATTTGGCAAAGCCGACCCCTTTGTAACATTTACATCCAACCCAAATTGGATAGAGATTAGACACAACCTGTTACCTGGACAATAGCCGCATGATAGGCCAGATTTGGTTGTACGCGTATTCCACGCAAAGCTCAAAGCATTCTTCCATGACCTCTTTGACAATGATATATTGGGCAAGGTGAAGGCACACACATACACGATAGAGTTCCAGAAACGAGGCTTGCCACACTGCCACCTCCTCATGATTCTCGAACAAGAAGACAAGATCCGGGATAGCGACGCCATTGACAGCATCACGAGCGCTGCGATACTGGGCCCAGAAACCCCCAACCTGCAAGAGATTGTCATCAAGCATATGGTCCACGGCCCATGCAGGCCCCTCAACCCAAACGCTCCTTGCATGCAAGCCAAGGAAGGCAGCACAACGAAAGAATACACAAGGGATTTCCAAAGCCATTTAATAACAATACTAAAGTCAACGCAAATGGCTACCCAGAGTACAGAAGACATGATACAGGCCACTTCATGAGGGGTGAAATGCCTATTGACAATAGATGGATAGTTTCCCACAATCGGTGGTTGCTTGAAAAGTACAAGGCACGTATTAATGTTGAGCAGTGTTTTAATGTCGGCAGCGTGAAGTATATCTATAAGTACATCCACAAAGGGCATGATCGAGCATCCATCAAGGTCACCACAGAACTAACAGGAGAATCCACATCCACGTTTAATTGGGACGAGGTGGAATAGTACTTTGACACGAGATATGTCTCTGCAGCTGAAGCCATGTGGAGGCTATATGGGTTCAAGATGCATGAAAACTCCCACACAGTATATAGGCTACCTGTTCACCTGCCAAATAACCAATGTGTCTATTATCAGGAAGGCCACAAAAGACAAGCCATCAAGCAGCAAATGCAAAAGAGAACAATGTTGACCGCATGGTTTGAGCTCAACAAGCACAATCCAGATGCACGTGAATACACTTATCCAGAAATCCCTCAGCACTATACGTTCACGTGCCAGACGTCTTGGAAAAAGAGGGTGGGGAAGTTTAAGCTCATCACACAAATGTACAACGTGAGCTACTATCTCCGTCTTCTGTTGCTACATATCAAGGGCACAACCAGCTTCGAAGACATGTATACTGTCAATGGAAAACTATGTTCAACTTTCAAGGAAGCTGCCAAAGAGCTCGGCTTACTGGAAGAAGATGCCGAGTGGGAGAAGATGCTCGAAGATACGAGCATCTTCCAAATGCCGATGCAGCTACGCCAGACATTCGCATTCATTTGTCTATACAATGACCCACAAGATCCAATGCGGCTATGGGAGCTCTTCGAGGACAACCTAACGAAAGATTACCAAAGGCAGATGCCACAAGGGCAGGCCTATAAACGTGCACTAAAGGACATCAATGACATCCTCCAGACGAGCGGCTGCACATGCCAGCAACTTGGACTACCAGAACTATAGCTAGATATTCTAAGCAACTTCCCAAATGAACCCACTTTCGATGCAGAAAAGGAATTGAAAGAAGGGCAGAAAAACTACGGCAAGTTCAACATAGTGAAGAAGCACATCGCAGACATTATCCTCGATGCAATCAACCAACATCAAGTCCCATGTATCAATGTGGACAGTCGGGGAGGCACAGGCAAGACGTTTCTCTTCAACAGCCTGATTAGTATACTAAGAGGATGCGGTGTTGGCGTCATATCAGTGGCTTGGACAAGCATTGCTAGCCTTCTCTTGAAGGGAGCACAAACAATTCATTTGACATTCAAGTTACTACTCAACCTAACAAAAGAGGCAACCTTCGCACTGCGTGCAACAAGCCAACAAGCAGAGGTACTTAGAAAGGCAAGCATCATGGTCTGGGATGAAATGGAAATGACATGCACGCATGCACCCACTGCCATCAATAGGCTTTTACGCGAGATACGCCAGGATTATAGGCCGTTTGGCGGAATGATAAATGCTTACCGGCAGCGATTTTCGACAGCAGTTGCCTGTGGTCAAGAGTGCAACAAGGATGGAAGTCATCTCGAAGTGTGTCAAGAGGAACCCATTGTGGACTAACTTCAAGACCCACAAGCTGACACAAAATATGCGGGTCGGAAAAGATGAGCAAATCTTCTCAAATTGGCTACTACGTCTTGGTAACGGGGAACGAATGAACAATGACCCAAGGCTTGACCGTGATTTGGTTGAGATACCTGAAGAATGCGTTGTGGAAGGCGACTTGATTGACAACATCTTTGGCAAGGAAATAACAAAGGCAAATGTACACCTATTATATAAAAAGGCCATCTTGACACCAAAAAATGAAGATACACTGACGATCAATAATAAGGTCCTCCTAAGGTTACACGGACAACTGCATACATATACGAGCATAGACTCCATCATTGCAAAAGGCGAAGATGCTACAAGGGACTTCCCAATAGAGTTCATCAACCACCTAACCCCTTCTGGCATGCCACCACATAAGCTGCACATCAAGGACTGTGCCATCATCATCTTACTCAGAAACATGAACCCGAAGGCCGGTCTCTGCAATGGCACCCGCCTCCGCGTAATCAAAGCACACCAAAGAATCATAGATGCAGAGATAATCATAGGCATTTACAAAGGGACACGGGTTATCATACCAAAGATAACCCTGGAGCCATCAGACAACGACCTCCTCCCCTTCAAGCGAAGGCAGTTTCCCGTGCGACTCGCATTCTCAATGACCATAAATAAGTCACAAGGCCAGTCCATGACCTCCGTTGGCATCTACTTACTAATGCCAGCTTAACTCTATGTCGCATTCTCAAGGTGCACCACAAAACATGGAGTGAAGGTATACATTCACGACACCTCAAGACAAGGAGCTTTGCTCAAAGACAAGAGAAGATTCACTCCAAATGTAGTGTACAAAGAGATCCTACAGGATGAAGTAGCCCATTAACTCACCATATATCCACAAAAGCAAAACACTGGATCTTTTATGATTAATGATGTACTACCTCTTCAATGGATAATTTTCAAGATGTCAACAATAAAAATTTAACTGCAAAGTTCATACTACACTCTCTTCTCATTGTTTCCATAACTTTACAGGTTTCTAACTAATCCCCAGCAACATTGGACATTGTTACTATCTTTGGATATTTTGTTATACTAAAATCTTACTGCACACTTGTAGTTAAAACAACTACAAACTTTCAGCTTATGCCCAACAACGCACAGAATGCATAACCTACGAACCCTTTGTGCATTCCTTCATTGGGCTGCCTTCCTTGGCTTGTATGCAAGGTGCGTTTGGGTTGAGAGCCCCGCATGGGCCATGGACCATATGCTTGATGACGATCTCTCGCAGGTTGGGGTTTTCTGGGCCTGGCACCTCAGCACTCGTGATGCTGTCAATGGCGTCGCTATCTCGGATCTTGTCTTCTTGTTCGAGAATCATGAGAAGGTGGCAGTGTGGCAAGCCTCATTTTTGAAACTCTATCGTGTAAGTGTGCGCCTTCACCTTGCCCAAGATATCATTTTCGAAGAGGTCGTGAAAGAACGCTTTGAGCTTTGTGTGGAATAGACGTACAACCAAATCTGGCCTACCTTGCGGCCGTTGTCTAGGTAGTATGTTGTGTCTAATCTCTATCCAATTTGGGTTGGATGTAAATGTTGCAAAGAGATCGGCTTTGCCAAATCTTCAGATCAAGGCCATCGAATCCTGGTAGTTTTGTTCCATTGCTCTCGGGCTGCCAATGTGTGAGGAAGGCAGGATGACCAGCTTGCCGGATCTTAAGCCTCTTTGCTCTGTCTCGTGGTCTATATAGTCAATAAGGCCTTGGTACAACTCGACCCGCAACTTCCTTTGGTTTTGCTTGATCCAGTTTAGTTCATTTTCCTCCACTCTCGAGTAGACATCAACAATTGTGTTAGCTTGCCTGCACAAGCAGTGGATTGCAAGCTGATCTCCTTATTGCCAGCCGGTAATTGTGGAATTGAAGCATGCTCACATTTTCATGTTTCCTTGAAGACGTTGATGTGGAAGAAGTTTCTGCTTTCTTGATTCCTATCCTCCAGCCTTGGTCACCTAAGGGGAAGAGAATGGGATAAACCAAGGGATCTAGGTTTGGGTTCGTGATTGGTATCTTCTTGAGGCCGGCCACCCTTTTGGTGTATGCAGATGTCCCTATCGAATGGTGGCTCTCCGTGTGCATTGACAAATGTCACTGCAACTTCATTTGAGCATGCTGGGTTGTACCTCCTAAGGTCCAGGTTTCGAGCAGTGTTAAAGTACATCTTGATGTCCCTCACCCCTTCGCCGGACTGTTGTGCATGCTTCTCTACATCATGCATCATCATGAGGGCTGCTGCATAGGGGCTGATATTATGTAGTTTCGGCATCCAGTTCTTTCAAAAGTTGGTTGTCACAATTTTCATTCCCCGGGTTTTGAGCTCGTGTTTCATGTGCAAAGCCCGCGATCTAGAATATAGAATATGTTAAGGCTTGCGAACCATCGACATAAGCTGGACCTACTCTATGGTAGGTTTGTCCTTGGATCTTGAAATAATATGGTTTGTGGCCTTGAAACTACTCGGTGTTGGCGCCAAAGAAAACAAAGGCAAGAGCACTATTGTAGGCCCTGATGTGTTGGTGGAAGTTACTGCTTTTTGGATGTCTGGGCTTCGTGTACAGTTGCATAGGGTTCTCTCTCTCTTTCTCTCTCTTCTTTCTTCTTTGCTAGGTATAGTATCTGACACAAGTTCTTCATCGGTTTTCCCCAGGTTGCATCGCCCGGGACGTTGCAGGTATCGTGCATCACCAAAGATTTCTGTGTTTACCACCGGCCAGAATTTTTGCTCCACGTATTTACGTTAGTTTTCGATGCAGATTTTACCGCGCAACACTATATCCTGTTCCAACATGGCAAATTTGTATGGGTCCTAAAACGCTTTATCTATGGCATGGACAAGACGGCCAAGTGCCGATTTCCCTGAGTCCACCATCTGCAGGTGCATATAGCTGGGAGGCATTGTAACTTAGTCGGAGCTCTCAGGCCAATAAAGTCGTATTTAATTAAAGTGGGACTCATTCCATTCCCACTTTTTTTCGGAACTCTGTTATTTTATACAAAAGGAGCACCTCGACTTAAAACCGTCCTTAATTGAATTTTTTCTTCATTCGGCGCATCCAAGCTTTCTCGGTTTTCTTGGATGGCGAAGTGGAGTCCCTGTTTTGGGGCTTATTTGTCATTCAAAAAAAGAGTTTTTTATTGAGGGTGAATTCCTTTACCAAGACATTTTGGCTCTATTTTCCGAGGTGGGTAGACAAGAGATCACAAATTCCAACAAAAATAAGCAAATTGTTTACTTAATCACCAAAAATACTAGTTTTGAGATACCTTATATTTATAAATGGGCTCATTACAATATATATTACATGGGTGAAGCGACCATAGTGGTCGTATTATCACAATGATTACACCCTCTTCACACATGAACCATCTAGTGCAAAGCGCAAGCATGGAGCCCCTCGGGCCCAAGTCGAGCAACTTACTGACGATAGAAATTTGTATGAGGAGTTCCTTCATAGGCCCGCGTGCTTGTATGTCCAATTGACGCCACCACCCTCTTTCGGCATCTTTCTTCAATAAACCGGTCTTTTCATTGCTCCCAAGCATGTACTATCTGGTCAAGATAAGGACGCAAAAAGACAAAATCAAGTTAGTCAAGGATGCTTCTGGGGAAAAAATTAAAATAATACCACAGTTCTTAGGGCCATTTTGGAAAATACAGTGCGAGAGCCTTTCGACTTCAGCGGTCGAGAAAGGCAGCTCATAGTGAAAAACGGTGTTTTAGGGTGAAGGCCTTTTCTCGCGAAGTCGAAAAGGCTTCAAAGTTTAAAAGGCGTTTTCGGGAGTCGAAAGGCCGACCGACTTGACGAAAGGCGAGAAAAGCTTAAAACGCGAGTTTTAGGGTTGAAGGCCTTTCGACTCATGGTCGAGAAAGGCGGTCAAAGCCGAAACGCGGGTTTTAGGGTCGAGAAGGCCTTTCTCGACTTCTGCGAGTCGAGAAAGGCGGCAAAAGCCTAAACCGTTTAGGGTCGAGGCCTTTCTCGACTTCATGGAGTTGAGAAAGGCACCAAAGCAAAAATGCAAGTTTGAGGGCCTTTCTCGACTTCCTTGAAGCCTAAAAAAGGCGTTCGAGGCTAAAAAAAGGGCAATTTCAAAGCTCGAGTCCCAGAAAGGTCGACAATGAATAACCTTCAAACATCCTATGTATTTTCTATGAAAAAATACCCTCCCCATAAATTTCCCACGATTTTCCATGAAAAATAGACCCTCCCATGTATTATCTAATGGACACATCCAATGGACCCTCCCCTTTCTAATGGACCATACCATATAGCTATATGAAGAGGGGACCATTGGGCTCATATTTAGCTATGTAAAGAGTAATGCCTAATGCACATGTAAATAGCAACATATGCACCTATAATGCACATTATAACCCTGAGAGCCTATTAGACCTATGCATTAAATCTATTAGTATGCATTAGACCTATATCCCATTTTGTGCCTTGAACCTTCAAAATGGGTTAAACAAGGTGTTTAACCCATGATCTTCATAAAAGTTAAGTTTTTACCTTAGAATAAGAATATATGCCTAGAAAACGTGCACCATGGCAACATAATGTTTACGCGTGTGAACATAGTAGCACACACATGAAAAAGAGGAAATTAGGGACACGTCAAAATATAATCCTATATTATTAGCATTTATTTTTACACTTTTCTTTTTCAACGTATTATTTTACCCTTTTTTTCTAATACCCGCCTTTTTTCCAGCCCATGCTTGAATTTTAAAATCATTTATTTTACACTTTCTTTTTTCAACGTATTATTTTACCCCTTTTTTAATACCGCCTTTTTTTCCGCCCATGATTGAATTTTTAAACTTTGGTACATACCTTTCCTTTGAGAAGTTCCTTTGTACCACGGAAGAAACTCCCCAGCGCCATAGCTCCGTTTCCCATTCGCCGGATCTACATTGTTTAAATGCGAAATGCCGTCTATGAAACCACGCTTGTCACTGTGGAAAATGTATATAATTCTAACAGTTGTGCAAGGATTTTTGCGCATGATTGGACCTTATTCTTGGGATTTAGCCCGGGTA
Organism: Isoetes taiwanensis; assembly: GCA_021234155.1. NCBI lineage: Eukaryota > Viridiplantae > Streptophyta > Lycopodiopsida > Isoetales > Isoetaceae > Isoetes > Isoetes taiwanensis. Next base: position 69,985 of record JAJEKV010000796.1, read on the forward strand.
CTTTGAGGCGGAAGTGCAAGTAACACAAGAGGATGATGGAAAAATGAGTCGGGAATTTAGCCAGATTTTTGAGCTATGGTGCGCCCAAGATGGGCTATGCTTGCTTCTCCGCTCTGTTAATCTCTCTTTGGATCGAAAAGGCCGCGGGTATGCCATAGCTTTTTTTCCTTCCTTTTACGCCATAGCCATAGCCAGTAGCTTTTCCCCTTTTTTTTTTCTTGCAAGCTCCAATCCAGGCACTATCCAAAGATCAGGATTAAACGCCGGTGGATGAATTAAAACAGCAGCCACAAAGCTCAGATTTGGGAGAATAGAGAAATTCGCAAGATTGATCCATGGGCGGTGGCACAAGCTCCAGGGCAGAAAATAGGGCACATTCAGGATCTGGGATCTTAAATCTGGGTGCGATTTTTCTCCTCTCCGGCCATGACAGAAGGGGCTTCAAATTGGAATGAAGAACTAAAAGCCTGTGGTGAAGCCCATTTCCGACCGTTGCTTGGCTGTGGCACTTATCTTATACTGTTCCAAAAACGTGTCCATGCGTTTAATGTTATTCTCGAAAAGAAACAAAGCCTGCAGCGGGTCAGCAGAGAAACCGTTCTAGAAAGAGCAGATTTTTGTAGGCCATACCTTGAAAAAAAATCCTCCATGAGGCGCAGATGAAGAATAATGGCATCGATTCGAAGGATGGAAGGAGGATAGGTCAACAATATGCGACCTATGAGCTCTTTTCCAATCCCTAATTTGTTAAGCTCAAGCGCAAGGTCCTCCAATTTTCGCTTTCGAAATCCCCGCTTCAAATGCAGCGGGACAACGGACGAATGATTCAAAATTCTTTTTCATCTAAGCCAAGCTCAAGAAACGTGGAAACTCTTCTGCGCCTTAAAAACTGTTCCCGAAGCTCCTTCCCCCAAACTGTTCCCGAAGCTCCTTCCCGAAGCTAAATCCGTTTGTCGCCTCCTTCAACAACCCCGCAACCCCGCATCGTTGGTAAAATCCTCGCCTCCTCGGGAGTCCATTGAGTCTGGGGGACGTTGATAATGCATAAAGGGGCCCGGATGCCCAATGGAGTTTTGGAAGAAGAGTGAGGGTTCAATCGACTTCATTTCGGGCGCTTTATGATTGGAAAGGCCTAGGTGACTCTCCTCACGGGTGAGCCCATATCTTGAGCCCATTCTGCTGCGGAGAAAGAAAATTATTTAATTAATGATGTTTTATTTGTATTTATTAAATCATTTAATGTATTTTAATTGTATTATTATTTATTATATTATATTTATTTATTTTATTATTACAAACCTTTCATCCCCTCTCTCCTTTTCCCTCCCCTTGCCATCTCTTTCTTTCCCCTCCTTGACCCATTTGCCATCTCATTTTGCCATCTTCATCCCATTTGTCATCTCCCTCCCCTTTGCCCATCCTCCTTATCACGTTTGCCCTTTGCCCTTTCACCCCCCTTCCAGGAACTCACCTCGCCTTGCCCCCCTCTTCTCACCCCTTTCCAGAGACTCACCTCCCCTTGCCCTCTTCTCACCTCCCTTGCCCCCTCTTCTCACCCCCTTTTTGAACTTCCTCCCCAACTTCTCTCAACTTCTCCCCAACTTCTCCCCTTCCCCTCCCCCGATCTAACAACGATTCAATGTAAAACTTAAATCAGTATGAGTCCCATTTTCAGTCCGAGTCCCAAAATTCGAGATTTGTCCCACTTTAATTAAATACGACTTAATAGCTCCAAGTACACACAAACCTGATATTGCACCCCTCTGCCTTGTTGATCTTCCATTCTATTTTTTCTTGGAAAATGGCAAAATAGAGACAAAATCCTTCATCTGGATAGAAATTAGCGTTTTACTCTAGCTAATTGGGATTTTGGTGAATTCATTTTTCGTGATATGGCTTCTACACCAATACTTATCTAGCCCATTATTAAATGACTCAAATTGTTTCAACAATTCGGGGTCTACCGTACCACTAGCAAAAATAATTAAATTTGCTTTTTTCAGGTCATGAATTAGAATTGCATTGTTTTTTTTTTTTTTTTTTTTTTTGCTATACATATTTTATTAGTCTATGGTTCTTTTCTTATTGAATTGTTACTTTTAAGGGAAATTTTTGAGGGGGCCAAAAATGCTAAGCTAAATATGGATTGTGAGCAACCATGTGGGTATAGTTACAAATATTTCTATTTATGCCATTGGTCGACTCCTAAATATGTGATATGTGAATACATCCTTATTAATAAAAAGTTGCAGTTGAACCAAGGACCCTCACCAAAATCTAAGAGGAAAGAAAAGCAAAACAAGGTGCTGCGCACGAAGGGTTGCCCTCCGATGTCCCAAAGGGATGTGCGCATAGTCTTTGATGCATAGCCAAGTAAAAACATAAGCCAGGACATTAGCCCGTCTACGCCAGGCACATGTTTACTAGTATGCTCTTAATCTATAAAAGAGAACCCATGGGATTGCATGTTGCATAGATTGTTTCCCACATGGAATATAATGTACCTGCAATTGATAAACCCGTTGAAAAGGAGAATCAACTATTCCGTTCACTATTTGCCACATGAACTTACTCACTAGCATCTTTCTGTGCAGAAAGAAATCTAGTATCCCCAAGCCACCATATTTCTTGTCCAAAACATCATTTGTTCTAGGTCGCTTAGTAATTGCCTATGTAGACCTTAAGACATTTGAAAGGAATGCTTAGTAATTGCCTATGTTTGTTCATTACTTTTATTTAAAGAATTAGACGTATTATTTGCTAGGGGAGATGTTGAGTAATGTCTTCATTTTAGTGTTTTCTTTTTTTCTTGAGGGAGAGTTTTGGTTGGATTTGAACATTTGATAACGCATCATTGCATATATAGTAGTCGTTGATTAACTTTAATAAAAGAAAAAGAATAGTCTCATGCCCTCAACTCTAGCATTGAAATCGACAACATGGGCGGGGAGGACACAAGGAATGTTTTAATTTTAATTAGAATAAGTTCATCGCCATTCTAAAGTAAATTTGTTATTCAATGCCATTCTATGCTACTTTTATATTGTATAATCAGTCATTCGTTGGTCATTGTGAGAATTTCGGTGAATGGCGAATTCATCTAATGCATTTTACCAATGAAACCATTACGCAATAAAAAAGCAATTCGGATGTAAGAAACTAGCCCACATTAGACCTTAAACTAGTGAGGGCGTAACAAGAAAGATGCCAAAGCTGGATATATATAAGAAGAGGATGTGTAGCATCAAGCTGGAGGCGTTTTTTTCTACACAATTGTGCGGACTTAATTTCCATAGGCCGAATCTATTTATAAATATATTTACTTTTACTTACAATAATACATGTATTTGCTACTGCAAAGTGCATGGTTGATTACATGAAAATAATCACATAATTAACAATATTTCTTTGTAGGCTCGGTAATGAGTTGGTTTCCAAGTAGAAAATAGAGCCAATTTAGTGCTATAGTTACTTACCAAAGTTCGTTGTTGGCCCTTAAGAGGCTGGCGATCACCGAGCACATGCTAGGTGACATCGGACCATAGCTTTGGCTGCGTGTTTCTTGCTTTACGTATAGCAGCTTCCTTACGCTTTCTTCCAGCTTTCAACAACACATCTTCCTCTTCACTACTCTGTCCATTTCAACGGTTTTGAAGAAGGCGTCTCAACATGAACCCCTAAGATCAACACGTTTCGGTGCCAGCGAAGAACAGTTTTTCGAGGGAATATCAACGGACCAAAGTAATCTCCTAAACTTTTGCGTGCCTTGATGACCCCGAAATGTGCCATAATGAAAATCAATATGATGTAAATTTAAAAAGTCCTATACATTATAAGGAGACAACAAATTTGAAGTCACCAAGAAAGTTAAAGGAGGAAAGGCTCTAAAAGACCTGAATTTTAACCACCCATTGTCGCAAGACCAAGAAGTCCTTATGGTCTTTCCAACTGCGAAGTAGCATAGACTTCATGTCCCGTCGTGGCATCCCATAATCGCTATCATATGTTGTGTCTGTGGTCTCTTGTCGCCTCCTGAAATATTCTTGTCGAAAGGTTGCATGAATCAAGGCAGCAGCCCGTGCTGCATTCCTCACAGCTCTTACTGATTCCTGCAGTGAATTCTCATCATTATCTCGAGAGTTTTCCAAAATATCTCCCTTTTCAGAAACATATTCCACGGCCTTTTCTCCTGCAATGACAGCAGAAGTTGTCTATTTCATTTGTTGCCTTCTCTTTTAATGTTAAAGAGGACAAATGACTTGTGAGCGACATCTTCGCCAAGTACCCAGCAATTCCACCATACTATTACTTGCAGCAAGATCAGCTGGTGTTTGTCCGTTTGGATGACGTGGTGTTGAGTCCGTTAAAAGCCTAGGTCCTGCTTCAGCTGCTAAAATGGCAACAACCACCTTTTGCCTGCTTCACATTAAACGAGTATTGCCCAGTCGTAACCTAGTGCAGCTACGATATGTAGACTCTGTCCTTTATTATCTAGAGTAGGAGTAATTTGCCCATGACTAGTAATAGCATTGGAGATCTATTCCTGCAGCCTCTTTTTCAGTAATATCTGTATTACACATTCTTTAAAGTCATCGGTTGATGTTTGTAATGCATTATCCAATTCTGTATCTTCTGGCAACTTATCATCTGTATTGCATGATCCCATAAGGATGCGTAGAAACCTCAGCTGTAGTTGCATGTCTTCTTGTTGGAAGCTAGTGAAAAGACTACTTTGAATATGATGCCCTGAAGCACCTGAGTTGTGAAGACGATAATGAAATTCACGTATTTCGCTGCAAACAAGCATGTTTCCTGACGTAAAAAGGAACTGTTACAGAGTTATAAGGAGGTGCTTTACAACGAAGACTCCATCTTGTATAACTTCATAAAAGTCTGCACTGTGGTACAAGCAAAGCTCGAGTGAGCTAAGAAATGATGGTGTGGAAGTACTTCCATCAATATATTGACAGGTGGAGATTAAACGACTATTCCCTTTGGCAGGCTCCAGGATAGCCTTTTTGGCAAGCCGTTTCAAGCATATCCGGAATAAAATGCAGAACAGAATTCATATAAAATGAAATATTCAATTTGGCCATGAATTTCCAGCAGCCTTTTGCTAGCTCCTTGTCATATAACCATTCATCTGCACATCATTTGAAGTTTCAGCAGCTAGTGCATCATACATAAAGGATTGATTATTGTACATTTATGTTCCTTCATATCAGTGGTCCTTGGATGCCTGAGCCGCAAGCCTGAGTCTTGGTGATTTATGACTGGATGTTGAATTGATTCTAAAGACGCAGCAGGATAATTTCCACTAACATGAGGATATCCTATTATCTGCAGATATAAGGAATTTGCTGGAGGTGGGTATAACGAATTTGCAGGAGCAATTGGATATTCTGGATAGTCCCCCTTCCTCACATTACAGGTATAACATAAGATATAATTATGCCTCCTGGTTTGAGAGTTCTGCGTTGAGCGTTGCCCTAAGTTATGCCATGAGCATAATTTGCTGGGTTGTGCTTGAATTGAACGGTTTAATATATTCCTTCCCAACTTAATTTGCGTTTTGCACCATGCATTGGGATAGAAAATTTAGCAGAATGCAGTAGATAAAATAAGTGAAATTGAACGTAACTAACTTGTTCCACTTTGTCCAGGTAGTTTGTGACTGCTATATTTGTCCCCAACCTTTTCTCCAAATCCTTAGCTTCCAGATCCTCTGCGACCTACTCTGCACAAAGAAGGCAAGTACTAAGATGATCTTCTAAAAGATTCCAAATTCAATTTAAGGAAAAAAACGTGTTTAACACAATACAAACAGCCGTAAATAAATGTAAGGATGGGAAGGGCTGCCTGGGATGTGAGCATGCTAGCAACATTTAGAAATATTCTCAGAGTGCAAAGATTATCTCCAAGTATTGCAGAAGAACAGAAAACAGAGGGTCCCTTGTGTAGAATCCATTCATTCAACTGATCGAGCTCTGAGGCAGCACAATACTCACAATGCCAAACTAAGCAAATCATGGAAGGCAGAGTAAATACCTGCCACGATCTTGGAAGTTGGAAGCCAGAGGAAAATGCCTGCCATGCCCTTGACGATTACAATAAGAAAATGAGGAAAGAAGCCTCTCCGGTGAGCCGGTTTCGAGAGTGGTTGTCCAGTTCAGAAGCCACCGCCAGTTTACAGCCCCTAATGGGTTTTTAGCAGTCATAGGTATATTCCGCGTATATACTGGCATATACATGGCATATGCCATAAACCCCACATAAACGAGGGTTTGCCCCTTGGGGCAACCCAAAAAGGGAGGGAAATGTATAGGGAGCAGAATTTATAAGTGTTCATAGGTGGAAAATGTCTATAGGTTTGTCTCTCATCAACTACAATGACCTATTTGAGAGACCATGCTCGAACAAAACCTATGTGCTCAACCCTCGTCTATCCTATTGACACAAAATGATGAGGCAACAACAAGTGTTCAAGTCCCCTAGTCCTCAAATTCATACTCACATAAATCCAACATACATGAGCCAATAGAACAATGGAAAGTTTCACACAAATTCTTTATTATTAGGCACTGCACTTCGTGCATGTGAGCATGTCACATGTGTGAGCTTCCTTGGATGCATCAGAGGGCCCAATCTCAGAAAATATTGTCTCAAATGTGATTCGCAGTTGGCTCATGTGTGCAGGCCACAAACCGGGGGCCCAATCCATGCCTAAAAGTCAAGATATAAACCCACCATGTACAATGATAGTGGTGAAGATTATGCCTACATGTAACCAACCTTAAGGAGCGGACACTTTTAGTTCAAATGCATCTTTCTATAATTTACAGCCAAATTCACTTCCTGATTACCATTCTTCAAATGCCACAAGTCGATCTATATGTTGCTAGATAATTATCGCACATGGACCATCCCAAAGCATCGCTTGCTCATGGCATTTTTCACCAGCAATTACCCGACCTTACGGATCTTTGTTACGTGGTTCGAAGACGACATAAACTAAATCAGAACTCCATATATATCCTTTGAAGCGCCCCATGCAAATTAGGAATCTCACCAATCGGTCAGGCGTCCAAGTCTTTGCTTTGTTATTTCTGAAGGGTGATATATGATTTGAACAAGAAACCGGTACCTCTGCTGCAGACCATTTGGCTACCGGCATCAACAACAACGGCAACAAAGTGCAACATTAGTCTTATGTCGAGGAAAAGCAAGACAAAAGATCCTAATAAATAAAATGATTCACATCTTGTTCTTAACAAAAACCCATAATTTTTTATGTTGTTACTCCTTCCCACCCATTATTAGCGGTATGAGAACTACTTATTTCTATTACCATTCAGCAGCCCCCTGCACTTGCCTTGTCTTTGGAATGGCTCCATATTTCATTCCTATGAGCTGCATGATCATTGGGTGTTAGTCTAATCGTGCTCGAAGATAAGAATGTTTTTAGAGGGATAAAATGCATCAAAGTTCTACATCTTACAGGCATTTGAGAGCACTCGGAACAGCTAGTACAAACCAAGATGTCGGAGGCAGCCACTGGTCAAGTGGACCAATGCCTCATCATACTTGCTTACAATTTGAATGTTCTCATTCTAGGAAACAAAATGAGTAAAAGTTAGTTTCCACCAAAACGTAAACTAAAGCATGATATTAGAGGCGATTTTAAGTTAGAATATGAACTATTATAATATGCTCCAACTCGGATACCTCGAAGTTTGTTCTACATCTTTGAAGGGCATTCCCCGAACATGTGGTGTGGCACTTGCCCCGACAAAGACAACCGATAGGAGAAACAAGCGGTAGTCATTAAGTTCCATGTTACGTTGTTTCACATGATCAGACCTCCTTTACCATTAGTGCTTCACCGAGCATCGAGTGCAAGGCGAAGATTATGGCCGCTTCTATTACATCCATTTGATTCGGATACGAGGTGCCACACATCAACCGCCAAGGAAGATTAATCATAAGATTTTTGTGAGAATATGCAATGCTTTATCAAAAGATCACAATACACACCAAAACCGTGGACCGATCGGAAGTTCTAAAGCCTAGCCGTTGCCTTAATTCTTCTTTACAACAAGCCTTTCCGACGGGTCATCGGTTGAGTATTTAAAAGGCGGGGAAAGAATCTTCCTTTGGATTCCCAAAGCATGATTCATCTAGTCCGTTATAGATGCCAACTAGCTTATTTCTGTTCAAACAATACAAACAATACAAATTTAGTCTTGAGAACACATACAGAACAGAAATAAAAAATATCCCCACTTTTGGTTCCTTAAAGTAGATTCAAGTCCATGGGCCATTCCCACAGAAAGATTATCAGCATAAACTGGGGATAAAGTTGTGACTCTGTTGGAGTAAACGACTCCTCCCTATAATGTGGAAAATCTAGTTTAGTTTATGACATGCATGCAGATGGTAAATACTTCTTCACCTTCAAGAGATTCACAAATTTAGGATCATTGTCATCCTGAAAGCGATCAGAACGAAACACTTCGGTTTAGACCACATAATCCTAGTTTACCTGGTTCTTGGACACACTGAAATACAAGCCAAACAAGTGTTGTCAAAAGTACTTTGTATGCATTTTCAACAAAACATTATAGAACATGCCCAACATCCATTTAGGGGCTTTTCACACGACTAGTGTGTCTTATATTTTAAGGCATACTATTGGTCCATGTCAACATTTAAGAAGAACTGGTTTTCACACGGAACTATATAAGACATGTCTCATTTAGGTTCGGGTAGGTTTGGATAGGTTCGGTAAGGGCAATGGAGTCTTATTTTATACCGGGGGACTTCCCCCGCCATAAAATAAGACACCACTTATTATATTCTATTTTATTCTATTGACCAATCATATTCAAAATAAAAGGTGGTCTTATTTTGTGATGGTTTTCACACTAGTATTTGTTAGTGTCTCATTTACAAAGACACCCTGTAGTGTGAAAACAACTTATATTTATGTGTCTTATTTTTTGCTTTGGAGTCACATATGATGTCTTATATGAAATGGGACAGCCATATTATAAGACATCGTGTGAAAAGGCCCTTACACATGCCCAACATCCATCCCAACAATTTACACATGCCCAACATCCATCCCATCCCGCTCCTCCTTCCATCAACCAATTCTATCAACTATTGCAACTAATCATTCCATGCGTCGACTAATGCTCGGCATCGCTGGGCACACGTTTCTAGTCTAGTTTAGAATGGATGTAAGTTAAAGCTTTTGCCATTGTATTATTGTAAATTGATTCTAAATTCCTTATTTATAGCCTCATGGTAGCTCTAAATCTGGGTCTAGACTTTATTGGGAGCATGACTAAGATCTGTCTGGCTTATAGACTCAGAAATAGCATATTGGCAGCACAAGAAAGACCATGAATCTTTCATAGAGTGGCTCGCTTCTCATTATGTTATCTTTCCCAATTTGTTCTAAATCCACTAAAAATTTTTCAACTCTAGCTGACTTGAAAAAGGCATTGCATTTCTTGCTAACATCAGATGTGCTTGCCTATTAAGGCAACGAGGTTTTAGCCTGCTAGTTTTCTCCCAATTTGTTCTCAATTCCTTCAAGGAAAGTTGCACTCTGGGTGATGGAAAGAATCCCCTCAAACACATACAACGTATATTGTAGGCATTACATGGCTATATATGCCTCAGGTTCCCCTGGACAGAAATTTGCAAATGTGTATTTCCAACTCTAATGGCGCCTGCTCTTCTGCCCTAGTATGTACGGGAAAAAGGCATTGCATTTCTTGCTAGCATACAACTATTTGAAACTGGAACTTTTCCTCTTTGAGAATTATCTGATCATCTTGCTTTTGATGTATTCGGCTTGGTATACTTAAAAGCATGGGATGTGTTTGCCTATTAAGGCAACTAGGTCTAGTTTATCCTTTCACCTTGCAGCCCTAAGTTTATTTTGTTGTACCTTCTCCTTCTTTTAGCAGAACATCTTAACTGGTTGTAGGTCATCTGGGATTTCCTACCTTGCAAATTATAAGTGGGTATACATAAGATAGCCCTATTAATTTACCTTTCATTTTGCAGGCTTGCATTTGTCTTTTTGCATCTTCTCCTTCTTTTAGCAGAATATCTTAACTCGTTGGCATTTACTGCCTTGCAAATTATAAGTGGATATAAGCTGGAACATCTTCTTCTAACCTGCATGCTCATATTAACAGCCATGAACTTGGTGTATTTACTAGCGGTCTTACTGCATAGCACTTCAGTGCACGCTGAGAGTGGGCACCTTACTCAATCCATGTCTAAGGCAGCAAGGACGGTTGGTGAAAGCTGTTTTTCTGGAACGTGTTTTACTTCATATTATACACTCAAAATATTACAAAGTACTTCCAGAAGTAAGAAATGTCCCTGAAGCATCAATCACTTTTAGATGATCACTCCATATTGGAATTTTAATACGATCAGGCCAATTGGAGATCTGAAAGCAATTATACAACTTCTTACGAATTTCTTGAAGCACCACCGGAGAAGAACTACGCTTATCATAAAAGACCTTTCTTCGCCTTCGCTTCCATACACTCCATATTAGCCAAGACTTTGCCATGTGAAATGCAATCCTTTTAGAAGCAGTCCACTGATTTGGATAAATACCCAAAAGAAAGTACTGACTATCCAAAGATACTCCAAAAAGAGAATGCAGCCAGAACCTAAGACTACTCAGCTCTGCACACAAATATAAACAGTGCTCCAATGTTTCAATACACCGCTCACACATTGGGAAAAATGGGCTTACTCCCGGCTTAAAGCGATGAACCATTTGATTAACTCTCAAAGAGCGATGAATCACCTGCTAAAGTTTAACATTTACCTTTGGTTAGTGAAAGTTGTTGTCTAGAGGCATTTTTATATTTCCCTTAGTGGATGATAAAAAATCATTTATCACCTTTGATTTCATCTTAAAGTATACATGTCTAGTTGTTTGCATGTGATACAACCAACTCCAATAGTTAATGTAGCGTATAACCATGTTCTCTGATTTATAAGATACTACAGACTAATTTTGTTGAACATTCAATTTACAGATGTACTTTTGAAGAGGGCCTCACATATGGAATGGGTCGTTTACCATGGTGACAACTATCACATTCAGTACTACTATCACATTCAGTGAAGATGTAAATGGCATAATGGCAATGTAAACAGGGATATTACAAATGATGGCACTTTTGTAAAGGAGGATCATAGATGAAAACCATAGCATAGTTGATGTAGAGCAGAGCCGTTGTACACGAAGATGCACAAAGAGTACCAAGAACCATCATTCATTTAAATTGGATTTATGTCAGGATTTTGGACCATTTTGGCACTGCAACTTTTTCCATCGAGAATGTGACTTTTTTTTATAACAGCACAACATGATTGCATTAAAAATTAAAAATATTTCACATATGCATGTCGAGTTACATATTGCCAATTACTTCTCGGAATTGACCCCTAGAGATATCATAGCTTTCTTCCTCACTTCCACAGGTATTGTAACCCTAGCAGTCTTGCCTGGGATGACCTTTGGGGTCCATGAAAACAAAATAGTATCTAACTCAACCCAATCATCACCTTCAATAGGGTTTCTCTTCCATTTCTTTGTCCAACAGTCTCTATACCTTTCTTCCCTCTCACATTGCATTTAACCGTTACCCTTTGGACACCACCACTCCTCCACGAACTTTGTTCACATTGCGGTCACCTACTTCTTTGCAAACCTCGAGATGGTGTAACCCATCCACACCGAGGGGTATATCTCTTTCGCTCTGGTACTATAAGTGCAAATTGATGGCAAAGCAAGTCATCTTTTAGGATCATAATCCTCCAGCCCGAGATATTTAGGCCTTCCTTTCCTAGGACCAACATAGTGTTTTTCGGTCCACTGGAGGAGCCATGGACTTGCGAATACTACTAACCACATCATCAGCTTCCTCAGGTAATATCAAGTCTCTCCACCTAGTCTTAGGTATCTTCTTTGAGTTCATCAGAGGATGTGTCTACTTGTCCCAATAATCCATGTACCTGTGTCCAATAATCTATCAATGCAAGGTTGGTATCATCGGGGTTATTTTTCCAATACTTGATGTAGTCGGAAATGCCGTCAATGTGCTTTGCAATGAATCCACCTCGGAAAAGGCTTAAGAGCTTTTGGTTGACCCCTTGGAATCTTAGGTTTACCATTTTCATCTTAGTGCCATATAGGTACTCCCTCATCTGGCCTCCATTTATCATCTGAAGGTCTCATCTTCCATTGCATGATTGGCTTATTTCCCATGACCCAGAAAGTGTACTGAAGAGGTCTAGATTGACCTTCCATATCAAGAGCATAACCTTCGATAAAATTCTTCCAATCGAGGCACCTCTTGTATGATCAACCCTATAGGAGAAGGTGAAATGCATTCATTAAGAACTTCCATTAGTCTAGGAAGATTGGTCACGAGTTTGAGATTTCAGCTGCAAGACTATACTTCCCAAACAATGCATCCACATCCTCATGAGTATGTCGGGCATTAAGAACCCTAAATTCACTCTTTCAAAGACACCCCGGCTGATAAATAAGATAGGAATGAGAACATATACCTTTTTATTCTCATTCAAAGACAATTGTCAAGTTGGAGGAGGAACCTTGGTGGTAGATCTCGAGGTTGGGGGCGTGAACTTGAGGCTCCAACATGTTCAGAAGCACCTGACTTCCTAAACCTTGCCTTAGTAAACTTCTCTAAATTATTAGGCTTTCTATCCAACAATGCACTGAAGAGTGGTTGGCTACCACCTCAGGGGTTGTGGAGGTCACTTAGGAATAACCACTCTCATAGTTCCTCAAGCACCTCATCACACTTCAATATGAAAATCAGGACCATCACTCCACAATTGCAAACTAAAATGGCCATAATAAATTGGCACCACGCCATGCACTATTGCACTGTCCGGAGAGACTTGCAAAGGATAAGCTCTATTGATTTGCTTGGGTATGTAACTATACTGTGGCAAACAAGTCTTCGATTGATCCATCTTGTCATGTATAATACAAACATAGTTATTGGGTTCCAAACATGATAATGTTCTCCACATCCAATAAGTGGATCTACATGATAGTTGGTCTGTCATGTGATCTTTCATTTGCTCCCTTATCTTAGCCCTTTGGCTTGGTTGCTTGGTCTTATCAAGAATCTCTTTCAACTTAGCACACAAGTTGCACTTTGCAAAGTTGTTCGAAGTGTCTATAGTGACATGCTTGAAGTGCTTGCTCCATAGTCTACTGAAGCTGGGTTGAGATATTGCAGGTACCTGTAGTTCTCGAAGCAAAGCATTGACTTCCTCCAATATGCTCTTCTGGGTACAATGGGATGGCAATCTCTTCTCGACAACTATTTTTCCCTGTTGATCTTTCCTACTTTTATGTGGCATATTCTCAGCATTGAATTCAACATATTTTTCAAAAACCTCCCTAGCAGCCAGGATCCTAGAAGTTGGCCTCAACATGCCATTATTTCCATGTAATGCAATTTTACTCAATTTTGCCAAGTTGAAATTGGAATGCCATGAATATGTATCCATGCAACTTTACATATCCATATCCCTAGCAGTGGGTATTTTTTTTTCTTTGGAAATTGTTCATCTTGAAGTGCAAGCTCATGAATGGAGTACATGTAAGTCCTCCTCTCATCACAAGTATACTCTTGGAAGGTGGCTCTTGCTTCCACCAATTCATCAATTTCAAACTTCTGAACACAATTAGCCCAACAACATTCCATTCCCCTTACCTTAGTCAGAGCTTCACGTGAACAATCACTACTTGACTTGGACCTCTTGCTAGGATAATGTTTCACTGCAGGTGTGCCCTCTTCTCTGAAAATGTGGTCACGGCAGCTATTGGAGGTGCATTAAGAAAATCGGTGTCATCCACAATCTGGGCTCGGTAAAGGAATTCTCCTATAAACTCAATGCGGGCTATAGGCCATGGCATGACGCATGGAACCTCAATTGTTTAATACACAAGCGGTGCAATCACGGTGATTTGATCCTTTTTCCTTCCATTTTTCCTCTAAACTTGTTATGGCCACACCCACTTTATCCTCTCCTAACCTTTCATCATTGGATGACTGGATAGGATCAGCTAGTATGATAGTTCCTTCACCTACTAGCTCCTTATTGCATTGGTGCTTCACTTTCACCTTCTTATTCTTCCAATCCAACCTCTTGTAGAGGACAATTTGCTTAGTAGTCGGCCTCAACACCCTTTGGGAGGTCCTGACATTGACCTACAAGAACAATGTTTATAATGGGGTAACAATGTGATAAGAACATGTGGTAACAATCTTGAAACATGTTGGGGGATAGGCATTACATTTTACCCTTTTAGGATCCACACGCTTCACCTATATAAAGTGAAATGTCTTAATATTAGTCGAAAAAAGGACAAAGTAATTTTGAGAACCGATTAAAGGAACTCTAAGAAATGCCAAGAAAACCATTAAATGGACAAATATATATGTTGTAAGTGCAGCCAAAAATAGGTTGTAAGTATAGCTCAGTGGTAGGTAATTATTGCAAAATTAATGGTAACATAGGGTGTATGCTAGTAGTACTAATGAGGTAAGTATAGGTTATTGAATCTAGATGGGCCAAAGTTGGTTGTAAGTATATTTTGGGGTCTAGGTAATTATACAAAATTAATGAAAACATAGGTTTTAAGTATAGCTGACATGTGGGTAATTCTATAGAGAATTATGATAACCTAGGGCGTAATTAATTCAATAGAAGTAATGATAGGTAATTATTATATGATATAAATCTTGTATGATGTGATGGAATCATAATTACAACCCAGCCTATAAGAAACCCTCCATTCTTTCAACCGCAATCCTTTTTCCTTCTAAGCGCTAATCCTTTCTTCCTTTCTTCCTTCTACCATGGTGAGCCATCTTTGCCCGGCCTCGTCCGCTCCATCCCGCCCGACCTCGTCCCGCTCCATCCATGGGACTTCGCCTCAGAGAGGCAAAGAGGCGTAAAAATTGATAAAGAAATCCATTCCCCCTATTGAGATGCTTTGTGGCTGCTCTCGCACCACAGTCCGGATAATTGCGAGGAGTTATTTCTTCGAGGGGCAAGCTTAAGCCCGGGGAAAAGATTATCGAGCACCAAACACCAGTGACCCGAGTCCCCCATACTCCCCTTGATTCAGATCGGAGATGGAGAGCGATATTGAGAAAGAAGAAGAAATGGAGGAAGCGGATGAAGAATGGCGGGAAGAATTAGAAGAAGAAAAAAGCGGTGATTATGGGCGCCCTCCTCCTCCTCAGATGATGAAGTTGTTGTAGAAGCCATCCTTGAGGAGATGGCGGATGAAAGCTCGAGGAGGAAGAAGAGGAGGAGGAAGAAGAGGAGGAGGTAGAGGGCTGAATTTTTTTTTTTGTTTTGTTATTTAGTTTTTGGTTCGGAAAGAGCGTAAATTTGGGCATCTCAAAAAAAGGCCTCAAATGAGGATTATGAATGGAGCTAGGCATCTCCTTAAAAGCGCCTAGAACTTACTGGTAATTTTGTAACAATTTGGGCAACTCTAATAAAGGCCTTATGTAAACTTTTTTCAATGGCAATACAAGGATTTCTTGCACCAATATGTTTCTTTAGTTTCTACTCTAACTTGAAAGCGAGCTGTAATTTCGAGAAAGGCTTTTAATTCGGCAACTCTAATAAAAAGGCCTTATGTAAAAATTTTCAATGGCAATACAAGGATTAATGGTACCAATATGTTTCTTTAGTGTCAACTCTAACTTGAAAGCATAAGCGTAATTTCTTTAAAAGCTGTTTTGAATTCGGCTCTTTAATTCTTAATTTTTAGAGAGCTGAAGTGAGATCACGCCGGTATGAAATATGTTTATGTACAAAATGTTTAAATTGTCAAGCGAGTCCAATACTGCGCCTTGGCGTGAATTACACCGATAATTAAGCTTTATGCGTTCACGCCGGTGTATTGGACTGCACAATGTAAACATTTGCACCTAAACATATTCGGCGCTGGCGTGATTTCATTTCTATGAACAGTTAGTTTGAATTAGTAAAAGCGGCACCATGCTCAGCTTGATCTATCTAATTGATCTTTCATTCTTAATTTTGAGAGAGCTGAAGTGAGATCCGCCCGGTGAGAAATATGTTTGTGTACAAAATGTTTAAATTGTCAAGCAGTCCAATACTGCGCTGGCGTGAATTACACACGATAATTAGCTTTATGCGGTTCAGGCGTGTATTGGACGCACAATGTAAACATTTGCACACAAACATATTTCGCTGGCGTATTCCTTCTATGAACGATTAGACCTGAATTAAAAGCGGCACCATGCTCGCTTGATCTATCTAATTCGATCTTTCATTCTTAATTTTGAGAGGCTGAAGTGAGATTAGCCGAAATATGTTTGTGTACAAAATGTTTAAATTGTCAGCGGGTCCAATACCGCTGGCGTGAATTACACTGGTAATTAGCTTTATGCAGTTCACGGCAGTGTATTGGACACGCACAATGTAAACATTTTGCACACAAACATATTGCAAATTGTGATTTCACTTCAACTCTCGAATTTAAAAATAACGAGACGAACGAAGAAATTACGATCTTTGCTTTAAAAAGTACAATACGAGGATCTGCGCATGGCATTTAAGTTACAAGAGGAATGGTATTAGCTCATGGCAGTATTAGCTCATGGCGTGCTATGGAGGGGCTTGAATTGGAAAATGCTAAAGCTGATAATTAGAGTTGGGACCACTTTTATTTTAATTGGCTGCACTATTTTATTTGCGAATCTTGAGGAACAACACGCAGTTAATAACACCTAGATAAATAACACCTAACGGATGTAATTAAAACAATGTAAAGAATGCCATCCATGTAAAGAATATCCCATCCATGTAAAAAAGCGGTGTTTTTGAATTCACGAATGCTCACATTGTGCCGGGCCTTATATTTTGCAATTTTGAAAGAATGGTGCGGCATGCAAGCCTTTTAATTTCATACATATGTGAGAATGGGTTTGTGCATTTTAGTATGAGCACTCAATCTTCCTCTATGTCTTCCAAAGAAAATGAAACTCACCTTCTTTTAAGCGGTCGCGGCCATGCAACAAAGGTTCGATGCTTTCACCCCTTGTGTCTCCATCGGGGATGCCTTACGGGTAATGCTTAAATCGTTGAAATGTGGCCTGGTTACTAGAATCTTCACATGATCATTTCAAGAGGAACTCCATGGCGGTGCTTCGGATCGTGATTTTTATCTTGCAATTTCCACCCTCCTCTTCAAATTAATTAAATTGACATGTAGCATTCTTCCCTTATTTGTTCAATGTCGCAAAGATCGTGGGATTAATTTGGAGCTTGGGATCTGGAAGAGTAGATGAACACATGAAATTTCGACATCGGCTCGGTACCGGCTTCTTCCAGTTCTTTACGAGTTCTTCGAGTTCTTCTGTTCTTCCAAGTTCTTTCGAGTTCGAATGACAAGAAAGGCTGGCGGCAAGATTAGGTGGTAGTTTCAAATTATCCGTTAATTGTCTTTGCTTTTCTGGCAGCTGAGTGAAATCTAATTATGGGATTTGACAATACGGATTCCGTAGAGCCATTAGCGCTTTCATCTGTGGCGTCCCATCAATGGAGACCCAATCGTAAGTTTGCTAACCGTCGATGAAAAGTCGAATCAAAATTTAAATATCCGCTCCCTTCTATCGGACCGTCGATTAGAAGTCGATCCATGATATTTTAATAACCACTTCGCTTTTATCGGACCGGGTCGATGAAAAGTCGATCGAATGAAACCCGTCGATCTAAAAGCCGACCCTAACCGCCTTATGCAAATCTATATAAGTTTTGAATTCCATTTCTTGCTTTTTGATTGTCGACTTGCTCAGGGCGGCTCAAGAACTCCTAATTTCGGGAACTCAAGAACTCAGGGGCTCAAGATCATGCGAAGATGCGCCCAAAGGTGGTCTTTGCTCCAAACTCAGGCGGGCTTGCGAGAAGGTCTTTGAAGGTCGGTATTGTCATCATTTTTGTGTTATTCATTCATTGTTCAGTGCTCTCTATTTCTTGTATTTGCTCGTATCTTACGCCTATGCTCCTGTCTATTATTTGTAGCGTGACTTAAATTTCTATAGTTTGTTACTCCCTGTCTATCATTTCTTTAACTGCTCATTTCTGTTGTGACTTGTATTTGCATCTGCATAATAAATGTCCTTCTGTGTTAAATTGTCCTACTCGTGATTAAGCATTTACATCTATAATTTGTAAAGTAGTATGGCCAGGTGTTTAGTTGGCCTACCTTGACCATTTGTGTGGTCGGCATCTTTGTAATTGGCCTTATGAGTGCATATGCATGGCAGATTTGTGTATGCCATTGGTGCTTTGCCTTTGGCGGAATTGATGACCACCAATCGGCGCCAAGCGTGTATTGCCGTCGTTTGGGGAAGAAGAGACAAAACCAGAATGATTTGTTCCTACACCTCCTCCTAAAAAGCAAAGGGTTCGGGAAGATACTCCGAGCTCCAGCTCACGAGAAGAAGGGAAAGCCAATGAGGATGCGATTATCCTATGCATTGTCGATGGATGATAAGCGGATCCATTATCGAAGTGAACCACGGATCCTCCATGCCTCGAGGAAGATGGATGGCAGTCTTAGGAGTGGTATGTTGTTGATGTAAACCAAAACAAATGGTAAGGTGGATCTTGTGTTACACTCGAGAAAAAAGAGGCCGATCTTATGAAGAAACAAAGGTATTCTTATCACTTGTGAGGAGCGAGGATGACATGTTGTCAACTCCTAGTGGAGGTTGTGAAGAACCACAAGAAAGATCTCGTCCAGTTACATGCGGAACAACGCTTTCAAAGATGGTGCGATGAAGAAGGGCGTGAGTCTTTGAGTCATGTTTCGGCTGGATGGCCTCAAAATACTGTCCTCAATCAGTTTCATTAGTGAAGGGTGTCTGAGGAGGGAGAGCTTTGCGAGGACCTTCTCAAGTTACTACACGGAGAGATGAAGCATCAAAATGATATCGGGGATGTCACGAAGATTCTTTGGACTTAGGAAAGGACATCCGTGCACCTTGATTGATGGCATTTTGGCGGAAAATGACTCCGAAAAGAAATTGCGGTGGAGGCAATGAGTAGGCTAGTCAAGTATCACCGGAGACAACTACCCCGCCAGTAATCTTTTACACATCCATCCATGTTGACCGTCTGGTGAGATCACATAAGTCAAGTCTTGTTAGCGAGGAGGTATGACCACGAGCATGCAAGATAAATATTGAGGCGATGGTAGGGAATCACCGGGCCAAAGTTCCTATACCCGTGACGTGCTTCCTTGGGATAAGAAAAAGGATGCTCCACTCCAGTGGACAACACTAGAAAAGCTAACGTGGAGAACCCTAATGTATGCTTCCTTATTATTGATGGACGACATTCTATTGAGGCACAGCGATCCTTATCCAACCAGGCTAAGCAACCAGGACAAACAATGTATCTGCTGCATTACAACCCACCAGGGAGGTGTCGGTTTCTAAAAGCCCCCATACCCTAAGGGAGGACACGGCGGAGATTAATTGCAACATTGAGCGAAATGGGGCGAAGTCTTTCTTTATAAAAGGTTAGTATATTTGGTGGAATAAGTCGGATATATCAATGTA